>APFE030580334.1:59699-103509 GCA_000404065.3 Pinus taeda
AATAAATAAAAATAAAAAATGCACTTACTTGGTGAAAATTTAGAGTGGTCGCAATTTAGTCAATATTGCTTAGAATATTTATTATAGCATGTTTTCAGAAATGGAACAACCATTCTGCATCTTCCCATGTGGTAGAAATCTCGATCTAGGCATTGAAATTTATTATTTTCACTGCAACTGTCCTGCCGTAACAAAAAAAAAAACGTTGATTTTAAATCAGCGATATCTCCCTCATCCGGACTCCAATTCGACTGATTTTTTTTTAACTTGGGTATTTTTTCACAAAAAAAACCAGATTTGCAATTAGATTTTGTAGATTTTGTACCAGAACGTATAGATCTACACCACAAACTTGACACCTCGAAAAAAAATGTCTGCAACCCAGCTAATTTTTAAAACAGCAATATCTCCCTCATCCGGACTCCAATTCGACTGATTTTTTTTTTTGAAATCGGGTATTTTTTTCACAAAAAATCCAAATCTGCAATTATATTTTGAAAATTTTCACCAAAATGTACAAATATTATCTGCAAACTCACCGCCCCAACAAATTTCTGCAAAAAAAAAAAAAAAAAAAAAACTCCGCTTTGCCCAAGAAAGTGCTCCGATACCACTTGTTATATATCTGATTTAAAAATATAAGACAATGCAAATAAGCCTTAGAAATAATAAGATAGAAATAGATAGAAATGCTTCTTTATTGATATCAAACCCTTAAGGTAGGGCAACACCATACATTCACTCCTTAAGAAAGGAGAACACTCCATAAGCCATATGCTTGTTCATACAATAATCCTGGACATCCCTCAATGGGGAGTCTCTAGCCTCTATATAGCCCTCATACATACAATACCATGCATCATTACCATGGTTCCCTCATACCATCAACTAATACCATGGGCTTATTACATTATTGCTAACTACTTGTGGTCCCTTACATGATACAGGTTAGCCACCTTATTTATTACTATGGCCCATCCCATTATTACATTATTCCCTTGGGTACCTCCCTTTGTACCCCATATTATCCCCCCTAGGTATACTACAATTACCCAAACGATGCCAGTTGATATTTCTGTCAAACGTGGTGTTATTGAAAATGTCCATATCGAGGTAACTTGTTCTCCAGAAGAGATCAAGATCTATACTCGTCTGTTCCAAGAGTTACAGGACGTTTTTGTGTGGTCATGTGAATAAATGCCCAACATTGACCCAAGTATATTCGCGCACAAAATTCCAACTTATCCTCATGTGAAGCCTGTTCGCCAACGACTTCGTCAAGTGCACCCTAGAAAAGCGATCACCATTAAGGGTGAAGTTGAAAAACCTCTAAAAGCTGGATTTATTTATTCGACCCCTCTTACGAATTGGATGTCGAGACAAAGAAACAAGGCACTATTTGCGTTTGTATCGATTACCATGATCTCAATCGTGTTTGTCCTAAGGATAATTACCAAGCTCCCTTCATTGACCAGATCATTGATGAATGTGTTGGGAGCGAATTCTTTTCCTTTATGGACGGTTTTTCTGGCTACAACCAGATAAAAATTGCGCCGGTTGATCAAGATAAGACATCCTTTATCTATCAGTGGGTGACCTTCGTGTATAAAAAGCTCCCTTTTGGCCTTAAGAATGTTGGGGCCACATTTCATAGAGCGATGTCTTATGCGTACCGCGACATTCGAAACATCGTTTAACCTTAGTTGGATGATCTCACTGCTCATTCTCGTAAATGCCATGATCACCATGATCATCTCCGGAAAAATTTTCTTCATTGTAGACGCTACAACATTCGGCTGAATCCGCATAAATGTGTCTTCTATATCAAATCTGTATGACTCCTTGGCTTTATCGTTTCGAAAGAAGGAATTCGCCTTGATCCTTTTAAAGTGAAGTCCATAGTTAATTTACCCCCTCCATCTTCATTGCATCAACTGTAGAGTATGGGAAAAGAAAATTTCCTCCATCGTTTCGTACTGAACTATGCTGAGCTAGCTTCAGGTTTCACGCGGTTGCTCAAGCAAGGAACCTCGTTTGTTTGGGATGAGGCTACTCAAAAATCTTTCGATAACCTAAATATTGTCCTCATAAATTCTCCTTTGTTGCATCCCCCAAACTATCATTGTGATTACTTCCTTTATCTAGTTGCAACCTCTAGTACCATCGCTATGGTGTTGGTACAAGACAATGACGAAGGGAATGAACATGTTATTTACTACCTCAGTTTCAATATCCTCGACACCAAAATACATTATGCTCATGTTGAGAAGTTGGCTTTGGCTGCAGTGCAGGCTGTTCAGTGCTTTCAACATTACATTCTACTTCGCACTACCACTATTTCAAAATGAAACCCCATGACCTACATCCTGACTCATCAGTTGCTGGGGGGCAATTATTTGAAGTGGATTTTTATCCTCCAAGAATTCGATTTGGTATTCATTACTGCCAAATCTAAGAAATCATTGGTCTTCGGTGAGTTGATTTACTCCCTTCCCTTCGCTTCTCTCCCTGTTGGTACCAATGCGCAGCTCCCAGACGAGACTCTTTTCTTAATTAGCACTCTCAACCCTTGGTACGGTGATATCATCGTATATCTCTAGACATCCACCTTCCGATCTACGTTAACCAAGGATGATCGTCGATGCATTCGGCATCAATATCAACCTTATCGTATCATTGGAGATACTTTATACAGCATTGGTGTCAATTCAATTCTTCGTCATTGTCTCACTCTCAAGGAGGTTGAGAGAGTCTTGAATTACTACCATTATGGTGCACGTGGCGGTCACCTTTCTGGATATGCTACTACTCAAAAAATCATTCGATCTGGTTATTTTTAGCCCTCTATCTTAAAGGATTTCATCCTTTTTGTTCGCAAGTGTCGCGAGTTCCAAATTTATCAGCATAAGATGCGCGCCCCACCCGCTCACCTACACCCCGTTATTACCGTTGATCCTTTTACCAAATGGGGTGTCGACTATATGACATGTAACCCTTGTTCAGCCAAGAGCATGGATATATTATCGTTTTTGTGGACTATTTCACCAAATGGGCTGAAGAGATGCCTACATATTCTGCGAACGGTAAAACGACGCCACAATTTCTATTCAATCACGTTATTTCCCGGTTTGGAGTGCCTCATACCATTGTCATCGACTATGGCTCCCATTTTCGAGATTACATGATGGTTGACCTGACTTCTATGTTGGGTTTGTGCCACGATGGCTTAACCTCGTATTACCCTCAGGCCAATGGCCAAGTTGAAGCTATGAACAAATTTTTGGTTATGATGCTTCAACACACCATTAGGATGCACAAGTCAAATTGGCATCTCATGCTCTTTTTATATCTATGAGCTTACAAAACCTCAACCAAGGACGCAACTGGATTCACACTGTTCCAGCTAGTCTACGATCTGGAAGGAACTTTACCGATTGAGTGCGAAATTCCATCCCTCAAGCTGGTTGTCGAACTTCTCCCCGAGACCTCACCTGAGAAAGAATGTCTCTTGTACCTAGAATGACTTGATGAGACTCACCGTCTTGCTACTTTGTTCATCAAAGCATAGAAAAAGTGGGTCAACTCCCATTTTGATCAATCTGTCTCCCCTCGAGATTTTTCTGAGGGCGATTTGGTTCTTCTATATGATTAGGCTAATGATAAGTTGGGGGCAAGCAAGTTCGAACCCATGTGGCATGGGCCCTACATTGTTAAACGTGTGTTACAGAAAGGGGACTATGAGCTTATTGACTATGAGGGAAATCCTTTAGACAAGCCCCAGAATGGGATTTATCTCAAAAAGTACTATGCTTAGGTCATCTTGCATGGTTTCTTTTGTACAATAGTGTGTTATTAAGTTTTTTACGATGTGGTTTGGCATGTTGTTTTGCAAGTAGCTTTCCTGCTTATTATGTTTTTTCCTGCTTTGCAGATGTTGGTGTCTCCTCACATTGGTTTTGGTGATGGTGTTTGTCGAGTACTCGGAACTTATCATCCGTAGCATGGGCCATTTATGACCCCCATGATGATTTGATTGATTTCCAAGGTATTTGTCTAGGTCAAATGACTAATAACATCATTGTGTATAACGTAGTTATCGAATTGTTATCAGAAGTTATCACTCTTGGCATCCGAGAATTGGTTGTCAACCTTGATTCAAAGTTTGTCATCCTTCAACTCAACGGGAAATATTTTGCCAGAAACCCTCGGATATTGAGAATGTATCTATGTATTTGTCTATTGGAAAGAAATTTTGATTACATTACATATCATCATATTCCTAAACACATGAATACATTAACAGATGCATTAGCTAATTATGTGTTGGATAGACATTTGCGAAACATGTAAAAACTCAAAAAACAAAAACGTTTGTACCATAGTAAGCAAGGAAGTACATCATATGTGTGTGTGTGTGTGTGTCGGTAATGTTTTTCATACATCAAAAACTCAAAAATTAATATGTGTGTTCAAAATACATCAATGGCTCGTAGGCCTTATACATCCATAGGTCACAGGCCTAAAAAATGTGGAATGCTAGAACTAGGCATTAAATAGCATGATGCTCATGGTAGCATGTAACTTCTCAGACTACGCGAGTCAGTAGTTGGCGGATCCGATCTGATACCCCCACCGTATGCCTCTGGTACTGGCGTGGGACATCACCCATCCAGGAATACTCTGGGATCCCATGGGTCAATCCCTCAAGATTCTGTGCGATCTCCTCCTCATTGTTGCTTCCCTCCTTATAAGGAGTGACCTCGAACTGCTGAGCAATGCACCTGGTGATCGGGGACATCCCAGTAGGGCATTTTGGTCCAACATCTGCATTCATAAAAACAAAATGTCATGAATACATATATCTCAAAAACAATAACAAAGCATCAAAAATTAAAAATTGTTTGTTTTTTACCTTCATCATCATATTCCTCTCCCTCCAGGAGCGGCATATCCAGATATCCACAGAACTTGGTACAGTTATAAGGCCAATCCTCTACTACGATCAGTTTTCATCATAGCCACGAGAAAAAGGCGAGCTTATAGGACATTTGTTGGCCCCCGATAATCCTGGGAATCAATGCACTCCAACATACCATCCATGGGTCTCGTGGCATCGACAGTTCCACCTCAGCCAGCTGGTAGTGGAACAACAAAACCTGCTCCAGGAATAAGGTCACTAGCACAAACCCATAGCAAGACTGGTTCAGGTTTCCTGCCTTAGATTTTGATAGTTGTCGCTTCATGTTGACTTTCATAGCTTCCGCCCAGTTGAAAATAGTGGGCGTCGTGCAGTCGATAGCATACTAAAACTTCGACTTGTTGGTCTCATGTTGCACTTGGGCCCCAACCACTCTGTTGATGGTCAGCAGTAACACTCTCAACACAAGATCCCAAACAGTCATAATCTTGATCTTGCCACTTTTTGCTTTGAGTTCTTCTGGGTAATGTTTTGCAAGTAGCATGGTCACACTGGCCCCAATCGGCCTTGACCCATATAGATTGACTGGCTCCCCTCTCCGGGATAGTCCTGTGATGAAATAAATGTCTGAAGTTTCCAACTCCAACTCTTGGTCACCGATCATGAAACTTTCTAGATTCACGTCCCAGAGACTGATCAAATACCATAGCAATTCAGGTTGAGCCGGTAGACCTAGTGTAAGGAAGAATTTAACGAGCCCAAAATTCCTCAAAGAATCCAAGCAATTTGGATCATCCATTTCTTGGGTGTCAATATCCTCATGCTCGCGTTCCTTCCAATCTACCATTTTTCACAATTTTTTCCCTGCAAAAACCATATAATCAAGTCAATAATCATCTTTGGCCAGAGAAATTTGGATTTAAACGGACAAATTGAGAAAAAACAAGGAAAATTTTTCTTCACGACACCAGTGCGATTGTTTTAAAAACAGTAGCGCTAATGGCGCAGTTGACAATTTTAGCAACCCCCGATCGACGCAATTCCATGCCCGGAAATTACGCCAACCGAGGGAATTTTTTTTTGACAAAACCTAGTCATGAAATCCAAAAAATGGTTGAAAACAAGTGAAATGAGTATGAAAATGGAGCTTAAGGTCTTCGCTCTTACCTGCAACTGACGTCTTGATGAATGACCTCCCGAATCTCCTGCAATCTGCTCCAGAAAAATTATGGCACAAGTGGGTAAAAAGATCTTCACACAAAGGTAAAATGGTAAATGGTAAAAAATAATTACTTTTGCCTCCTTTTATTCATTTTTTCATGATATATTAGGGTTTTTAAGTATTTTTTACCTACTTTTCCTCAGAACTGGATAATGCATTTACCTTTTTTGTGCGGCGACAAGTGATGTATTTTCGATGATGGTACTGGGGTTCTCTTTCAATCTCATTTACGACTCTTTAAACACGAAAATATTGTCGAGCTCTTATCGTTTTGAACTCGTTAAAGGCTGTGAAACGTCATTCGCCCAGTATATGTTTACCCCTTTTTCGAGTTGGGATGAACTATTTACAAACAAGGTACTCCTTGACTGAAATGTTCAAGCAGTTCTCTCAAGTATCATTTTCTACCTTTTCGGGCTCGACAGACACAAATGTATGAAAAGGGCCCATGTGGAGTTTTCTTTTCTGCGTCTTTTTCAAACTCTCTAAACATGAAAAAGATAACGAGTTACACCTTTGTTGGACTCGTTAAAAACATTAAACAACAATGGATTCGTCACCATGACGATCTTGAGATTCTCCTTCCTGTGGCTCATTAAACTTACTAGGTCAGATTCGTCTGAAGGATGAAATTACAATGAAGCACACGCTATCCCCTTCAAACTTGCGATAAAAAATAATTGGGGTACCTACCAGAAATGGTGGGGGAAAATTGGAAATTCTATCAGTCGTGTCAGAAGCTCGCTTTTGAACATGACACTTTCTACTTCGTACCAGGTTGGGATATCCTCCTTTTATTCATTAACCTTCCTGGGTTGGGCCGCTCATTTTTTCCTTCCATTTTATCTCTTCCACATCATTATGACCATCGATCCTATGGATCCAAAAGCTACCAAACTCTAGAGTTGTGTCACTGATATGTTCAAGAGTTAGTCCCTCTGTAATTACACTTACTTCCGATTCTTTGTATCATCTGAAATCATTTTCATCCCTTTGTCTCATGTCGATGATGTGTGATACATCATGGCCCTCCTTTGAAACGGTCACTTCCTGTCAACTTCAGCTCATTACCTAGGAAGTTGACCAAGAGACTCCCTTCCAGTACCTTAGAGCTTACATGCCATAATGGCAAGTTCTTCGCACTCGAAAACAAGCTCACATCATTGGCTTTCGATCAGGTGATTTCACGGGTGTTTGACATCAGTTCCTTTATTTACATTCCGTGAACTGTGTCGTCGATACCTTGAGATCCATTGTCATTATTGGTGGTTTCTTTTGCGCTTGTTAATGGTTCATATCATTGATCGGTAATCAAGCGACTTCCTAGCATGTTCGACTTCAACACATTCATTCACATGTTAGGATTTGTACTCTGATCGGGTTGTTTGGAGTGCGAGACCCTGGGCTAAGCTTACACAAGTCCAAGTTGCGAGGCGATGTGACATGATCATGTTAATATACATGTCTCTTTTAGATGGATGGTTGTGACCATACCATGAGTTTTTATATGTGATCCTTCTCATTATTGGATGGTTGCGACCATACCATGAGTTGTTATATGTAATCCTTCTCATTATTGGATGGTTGCGACCATACCATGAGTTGTTATATGTAATCATTCTCATTATTTGATGGTTGCGCCCATGCCTTGGATCCATTTACATGATCATTCTTTGGATGGTTGCATCCATACCACAATTCATGTATCATTATTCAGAGTCTTCAGTGATGTATATGTATCTATGCTTGCTTACAGGTTTTCCGATGACAGACTCTGGTTCTCTGCTTCCACTTATAAAGCATTTCACCCCTCACTCTAGTTCGGCCTTCACGTTTTAGGGGGAATCTGTTACACGACATTTTTTTGTTGTCCCTTTACTCTTCGTCCACGATCCTAGAGGACCTCTACAGTGAACCCAACATGCTTTCCCATCATGAAGAAACTCCTGGTATGTCCCTCTTCATGAGCAACATAATTACCCTTTGCATCATTTCCCAAGAATCTTCCTTTTATCCCAGTGTACAAGACCGACGCTACTGACCAGTTTCCTCCTCGCACTGATTTTCAGAGGTTAAAACTAGCCCTTGCACCATATGGAGCAACTGAGCCATTTTCCAGTCACGTTGATCCTCTTTTGGAAGGTTTTTTAAATAAGGCGCTGAAGCTTCCATGTCTAAAAGCTTCGTAACGAAAGTCTGGTAGATGGTTGGGCCGGATGGAGCCAAGGAAGTTAGTTTGGGCTCCTTTCCCCTATTAAGATGGAACAAACTCAAGATATAAGACCTTCTCCCATGATGAGAGGAACCATCTCCCATCCATCCAAGCTATATAAACCTCTCTTTTTCCCAAGCAAAAGCTACTTGAAGTTTTTAGTTTTGGAGTGAGTTTGAATGATCAGCAAGTCATCTATAGCTTTTAGCTTTCTAGTGTATGTTTGAGGGAGAATGGTGTGTTTTTGGTTTGGTTTGAGACTAGAGGGAAAGAGGCCTTAAAACTTCCATTGTTGGGGCTATCCATGAAGTGCTAGCAGAAGTTTGGGAACCTAGATACATTAGAGGGGACCAACAATGTCAAGGCACCAGTTGTAATCTCTTTCTTATTTATATAAATGCAACTATTGAGTGATTTCCTACATGAAGTGTCATTTTACATATTTATGGCTTAATGTTTCTTGACCTATTAAGTAGTCTGAATGCAATATTGTATGTTATCACGTTTGTTGTTGTTGTCGTTTTCTTGTTTCAAGTATTCGAAGGAAGGAAATAGAAAATAGCTGGAGTGAGGAAGTAGGATCATCAACAAGCAGAATAGAATTCTAAGAGGTAGGTCTTAATTGATTATATCTTAAGGAGATTGTCCATAGATTGTTTGTTTGTGGTTAGACCCGCTCTCTCGGGATAGAGGAATTGTTTGTGCCCACACTGAGAATTTACCTACACCATAGACATCTTCAGAATATCCAACAAAAATACATTTTTCACTCTTAGGTTCTAAGGCTTTATGTTTCTCATCTGGAATATGGGCCCATGCTTCACTTCCAAAAACACAAAAGTAACTTACGTATTGTTTAATTGATTTCCATGCTTCTTCTAGAGTGATATTCTTTAAAACCTTAGTAGGAATGTGATTTACTATGTAATTTTCACAGTTGATTGCTTCTTCCCAAAAATTAAGACTAAGTCCTTTAGATTGAAGCATACAATTAGCCATTTCCTTTAAGGTGTGATTCTTCCTTTTAGCTACACCATTTTGTTGGGGAGTATATGGAACAATATGTTGCAATTAAATTCCATGCTTAGTGCAAAAGTCGATGAATTTTGTGTTAACATATTCTCTGCCATTATCAAATATTAACTTAAGAATTTGATGTCCAAATTGTTTCTCAACAAAGGCCTTAAAGGCAAATAACATGTTAAAGACTTCACTTTTGAGTTTTAAGAAGTATACCCAAGTGCTTTTGGAGAAATCATCAATGAAAGTTAAGAAATACTTGTAGCCAGAGAATGAAACAACTAGAACTGGGCCACATAAATCACTATGCACATGTTGTAAAGGGGTTGAGGCGTGCCAAGAGACACATTTTTCAAAGTTATCCCGATGATGTTTTCCAAGTACACATCCGGAAAAAACACCATCTCTATAAGATACCATAGGTAGACCTATCACCATATTTTATTTACATAGATTTTGAAGGGAACATAGTTTAAGTGACCAAATCACTCATGCCAAAGTTTGTTCACTTCATCATTATGAGCAACAAATACCAAGAGAAGAGTTGATGACCCAAAGTTGTTAAACTTATACAAACTTGTAGAATCATCAGCAATGCCAGTAGCTAAAATTTGACTAGGATCTCTTAGGTCCTTAATTACAACATCATGAGGTGAAAATTTAACAGTTTTACCTTCACCTGAATGAGTTATCTGATATACAGATAGAAGGTTGCAGGATAAGGTAAGATCGCATGATACATCATTAAGTTGACCATTATCTAGATGAATAGTTTCAGTCCCTACAATGCTAAGATATCTATCATCACCAACATATATATTTTTGGTGTTACAACCATTTAAAGAAGAAAACATGGCTTTGTCTTTGCCCATGTGATAAGAATCTCTAGAATCAATGAGCCACTCATGAGAATGAGAAGAAGAAGATACATTTAGTCCATAACCAAACCGATATGCTTGACAACCACATGCATAAAATGTTATTCCTGAAGATGAAGTTGAAGTTGAAGAGTGATCCAAATGGATGTTATTTTTCTTCATTGTTGCTTCCAATGCTTCTATCTTCTTAAAGCATTTGGATTCTAAGTGGCCATCATGATTACAAAAGTAGCAATGTCTATCAATGTTCTTCCCTTAGTTTTTAGTTGCCTTATCATTTTGCTGAGTTTATTTTTCGTTATGAGACTGAAAATTCTTAGGACCCTTATTTGGTTTAGGACCATTCTTTTTAGGATGTTGCTTCTTAGAATTCTTTGAACTTGGTTGTTTTGGGGTTGCTAAGGCTTTCTTAGAAGAATTTCCAGTATTAAAAAAACCAAGATGTAAGAGTTTTTCTTGCTCTCTTATTAGGGAATCACAAAAGACATCAAAAGAGGGGGGATTGTAGTCTTGTACTTGATAAATAAAGACTTATATAGTAGAATGGAAGGTGGACACAAACATAGAGTAGGCTAGTCCTAACTTAGTAAGAATGGAATAGATAAGGCTACCATCTTCTTTCTTAACCTTAACACCTTCAAAGAGAAGTCTAAGGGTCTTGAATTTGGACAAAAAATATTCAATGGAAGAAAAATTATTGGAGTCCAACATAAGCAACTCATTTTCGAGTTTATGGGATCTAATTTCATTTTTAATTCCAAAAACTTTATTGAGTTGTTTCATTGCTTCATCGAGGGTATCAATTTCTGTGATATGGAATCTAAGGTCTAGCGAAATAGACATCCCTATCAACCTACATGCTTGATCTTGCTTATTTTCCAATTTGGCTTGCTTATCTTCATCTTTAGGTTTAGACTCTTGGCTTGAGGCTATTCTATAAAGACCTTTACTTCTAAGTAAATCCATAATATAGGATAATCATTGGAAGTAGTTGGTGTTGTCAAGCATAACTACGCATGAACTTTCCATTTTAAAAGAAATTGAAGCTTAGATGCTGAAACTAAGTATTCCAATGGAAAGATCTCGAAAAATTAGCCCGATTCCAAAAAAATAGCTCTAAAAATGACTTTCGGATGAAGACGTTATGGCTTTTTGAAGAAAATTTATCGAAGATACCAACGAACTACGTGAATGTTGGGAAGTGAATGATAATGTTATATATATATATAAAATATCTCTCCCTTTCCAAACTTAATATAATTAGCTCACTTTTAAAAAAAAAATATTATTTTATGTAACCCACTTTTATAAATAAGTGAAAGTCACTTTTACAATGGTACTTTATGAACTATCCACTAAATTGTAACTTAAATATAAAAATAAAGTGACTTTATAATTATAAGCGATTCACTTTTAATAACGGGTGAGAACATTTTTACATAAAATAACTTTAAAACATAAGATACATGTGTTTTTTGAAAAAGTAACTCAACAAAAAGAAAGACTTGAACCCAAGACCTATATTCTCATAAAGTAACTTTGGACCAAGTGAGCTAGTTTGAAATGTTAGTAATTTTTGGCTCACTGAAGCTTTGGAATGTGTGTTTACTTGGAAAACCTCCTTTTGCCTACAGAAAAAACAACCACACAACCCAAAACGAACCAGCAAAAGTGATCCAAGCCTTACAACTTAAAGTTAAATTTGGCTGGAAACTAAATATTTTCCTCTATGTTTCTGATTTTCTGATATCACACTAATGCGCAATGGAAAAGAGCATACGCATGAGAAAAATCATTTCTTTCTGTTCTTGATTTGCCCAGATTGCATAAAGTCGCAAGTAAAGAGAATACGCAAAAATGAAAGATATAGATCAAGTAATAAAAAATTATAGAGGAACAGATAAATAAATAACTATAACTACAAATAGAGATTGTATACCTCAAGATCTTAAAAATGGCGTAGGTAGGGCTACCAGAAACATTTTCGCGTGAAACGAAAGAGTTTCCTCACTAGAACAAATTCTCCTAACACAATAAAGCAGTCCTCTCGGCCTGAAAGCAATCAGAAATAGTAGATCTAGGAAACAACAGTCGGATGCAGTTGTACCGGCTTCAATTAAGAGAGATCATGGACCAATCAGGTGTTAAGCCACTGATCAAATGTCAATAATACTGAGGAGAGAATGAAACGTCGGATCAATTCATGTCTAGAACATATCGTGACCGTCAGATTGTAAGTTACAAAAAGTACATATTAAAGAAACACACTTTACCTAACTATACACTAGACCAAGTTGTACTTAATTATTTCCTATGTGTCGGAATATCCTATCAATTATTGAATAATCATGTTATATCAATAACCTGCACAATGAACCAGCAAACAAAACCTCACATAAAAAACACACAAAAAGAAAAGAAAGAAATATATATTATTAAATAAAAATCCTCACATTCACAATGAAAAGCACCACTGTAACAAGTACATGATGAATTTAAAAAAATAAGTCTTCAGCGCCGTCATCTTTCAATCTGTCCAAAAAACTATCTGCCCAAAAAAACTATGGAACAATCTTCTACAACTTCTTTTAAATGTCTAGAGATTTGTTTCATTTTTAGTTCTCATAACTTCCCAAATGAAATTACATTCATAACAATTATTTTGACTAAATTTAATACATATCCCATTATTTAAATGAATGTCCGCTCAAATAAAAAACTATCTGCCCAAAAAAAACTATGGAACAATCTTCTACAACTTCTTTTAAATGTCTAGAGATTTGTTTCATTTCTAGTTCTCGTAACTTCCCAAATGAAATTACATTCATAACAATTATTTTGACTAAATTTAATACATATTCCATTATTTAAATGAATGTCCGCTCAAATCCTCCACGTTAAGAATCCTTTATATAATATTTCCTGCATTAAAAGAAAATATATAAATTATCTATCAAATATAAAACATTATAATAAATGAAATCAAACTATAACTAACATTTCTCCTCATAATATTATCTCATGTACATTATTAATGAAATTTATTTTTTTACCTTAGGTGAGACCCAGTAAAATTGTCCCCACTATATAAAACATTATGTCATAAATTATATGTTTAATGTGAACATATTTTCCAAAATCGCAAGAATACAAAATATTAAATTTAATATGGTTTTCCTTTTTAAATGTTGAATGCTTGCATTTCTAAAAAAATTGGCCATGAAATCTCAATGCTCCTCCCATGCTAAATTGGTATCTGCACAATTTCTTCATTCAAACATTAGAAATAAAAAATTTGAGAGTTTAAATGAAAAACAATCTGAAAAATATATATGTTTTTAATTTGAAATTTGAAATAAAATTTAATTATAAGTTTCATATTTTCATTTTGCTATTAATTTCAAATAATTTTCTAAACAACTTACAAAATATAATCTTACATAAAGTCTCAATAATATATCTAATATATAATTTAAGTAAATAAGTCTATAAATAATATATATATATAGCTATATATATATAACTTTTATATATTATATATTAAATTCCAATATATATCATATAAAAGTCATTTAAATTTGAAATTAATGGTGGAGAGAAACTATGAGCAAGCTAGACCCGACACACTATAACCGTTGGTGAGTTTAATCGAACGATCATCGCATGAAAATGGAGTCGATGGTTATCCTGTAAAATAGGCCCGATGCCCTGGTTTTTGACTTGATTCAAGTTTCATTTTTGAATCTCTTAGCATTAAGTTTACAAGAATAAAAGAAGGGGTACGGTGGATCTTATAATACCCAAGCCTCACACCTTGTTGTTATATATTAAAATTTGAATAGTACGTTGACTTCTTGGAGACTGAATGAGTATCATGATGGGAAGGTAAAGGGGAAAGTGGGTATTATAATACCCAAGCCCCACACCTTGTTATATGCTAAAATTTGAATGGTACGTTGAGTTATTGGATGAGGGTAGTTAGGAGGTATTAATTTAATTTATTTATGGTTTAGTTTTTTTATTTTTTATTATTTAATATTATTTAAATTTTAATATAGTTTATTTAATTGATGAATAAATTTTTTTATTCATTAATTTTTAATTAATTATATTTATTTAATGTATTTTGTATTTTAATAATTTAATTTTTTAATTAATATTTATTAATTTATAATTTTTTCTTTAATTATTAGGATAGTTTTAATTTTATTTTTTCCCTAATAATTTTGTATTTGATTTGTTGTTATATTTCATTTTTTAAATATTTAATAATCTATTATTTATAATTTATTAGTTAGAGTGTCTTTTATTGCAATAAAATATTTAAGATTAGAATTTCAAATCTCTATTTAATGTAATAATTTCTATAAGTTATAATGATTACTATAACAACCAATTTAATGCAGGGAAAATAAGAAAATTTTAGGGATTCGATTATGGGAATATGAGAGGAGGTACAAGGTTAAATTGATAAAAGGAGCCAAGATCTAATTGGGTTCAAATTGGCGACAACATTTGGCTACAACTGTTTGACTCCAAATGGGGATGATGCTCCCCTGGGGAGGATCAATAACGTAGACGAGAGGCCTTCGTATTGGGCATGGAGTAAAAAAAGGGAACTGAGGAGACAAAAAAATAATAAAATGATTTTTTTTTACATCTTAACGGCTCAGTCAATTGATAGCAAGAATGAAACAAAAATAAATGTGAGGTCCCTGTTGAAAATGGCAACAAGAAATGCTAAAAATAGAAGTGTTAAAAATAGCACTACTATAAATAGCAGTTCGGGTACCAATGTTGGACATAGCAACAAGGAATGAAAAATGGAAGTGCTAAAAATAACATTTCTATAAATAGCATTTTGAGATGGATTCCAAATTTAGTTAGTCATTGAACTAAAATTGAAAAGTAAAATTTGAATTTGATCTTAGCAACTATTTGATTAATAGTTAATTAATTCATCTTGAGTTAATTAGTTGTAGAAAATCAAACATGAAGTCTATGTGAGGACATGCAACAGCTTCTCCATTGATTGAGGAATTTATCCCTCAGTTAAAAAGATAAGGATGAGTTGTAATTTGAGTTGTAATTAGTTAGCTCAGTTAATTGAGTTAAGTCCAGTTAGATTAGTTCTAACATTTTGTAGAATTAATTGTGAGTTCAGTTAGTTAATGCTTGCATGCATGTAACTGCTGCTCTCTAGATAACTGAATATTCTCTCATAAATAACTCATGCATGTCAGTGCAGACAGAGACCCAGTGGAGATCAGAGGAAGGGACAACATACTATCAATTGGAGGATTTTTCCTATATAGGAAACTCATCCATGCAGAAAGATCTTATCTCCTTCAGGACTATGTAGTTACTTTTGGGTTTGGTGAGTGTGTGATGAGGTCAATTCACACAAGTGGTAGCATTGGACCCCAAGGAAAACTGCGCAAGGAAATAGGAGGCTTGGAGAGCAGAGGAGAAGGTTTGTGAGAAACCTTTGACTGTCCAGAGAAACCTTTGACTGTCCATGAGCAGCATTGAGGGATGTCGTTGAGTTCTTTGAGAGTGAATGAATATCATGAGGTGAGGGTAGTTAGGAGGTAGGTAAGTTTATTAATTTATTTAATTAATTTTGTATTGTGTAATTTTTCTTATTTTATTTATTTAATTTATATTATTTATATTGATGTTAATTTTATCATAATTTATTTAATTAAAGGGTTAATTTTTTTATTATTCATTTTAATTTAATTTAAAATTTATATTATATTTAATCTGTATTTTTTATTTTAATTAATTTAATTTTTAAATAATATTATTTAATAAATAGTTATGTTTTTAATTATTATGGTAGTTTGTAATGTTTTTTTCATAATAATTTTGTATTTGATTGGTTTTAAGATTTTTATTATTTTATAAAAATGATTATATCAGTTTTTAGAATGTTAAATGATTTACAAATGTAATTTTTTTTGTTTAAAAAAAATCAAATTTTTTTTCTTGGAAAAATAATAATAACATTATAACAATAATAATATAACTATAGTTAAATTCTTATATGCAAAAAATATTAATTTAAGATTAGAATTTCAAATCTCTATTTAATGCAATAATTTCTATAAGTTAGAATGATTACTATAACAACCAACTTAATGCACGGAAAATAAGAAAATTCAAGGGAGCGATTTTCGATCATGGGAATATTAGAGGAGACACAAGGCAACACTGATAGAATGAGCCAAGATCTAATTGGGGCCAAATTGACGACAGCATTATGGTTATGTATTAGTGCTTCCATAATTTAATTTTAAGTGTAAAAATTCTAAATTTAATTGATGTTGCACAAAGGATGATTTGTCTCCCTAACTCCAAAGGCTTAGGTTAGACCTAATTTGTCTTAAGCCAATAGAAAAGATATTTTATCAACTTATCACAATAATATTTTTATACATTTTCAAGCATTGAAAATCAATTTAGTTAATCTACCTAAATCGCATACAAAAGAACAACAATATTAGAGGATAGATACCTAGTTCACACTTGACTGCATATATCAAAATCAGTGATTCCAAACATTCTAAACCACATAATAGTATTCACTATATCAATCTTAGTATCTTCATTTGTAATAAATAAAAAAAAAAAAAAAATGGATTTAAATCTCAAGCAAATTCATGTTACAAATCTCAATCCATTTAACTTTAATTACACATAATTAATCCTCCTTAATCATGTCTATGACATTCTATCAAAATAATTTGTTCATTCTAACTAGAAGAATTAATTAGCTCATACATATATGTTAGTATGGATTCCACACCCATACCTTACCTCATTACTTAGCTCATAGATATATGCTAGTATGGATTCCACACCAATACGTAACTTAAGGAAAACATGACCTTCAAGTGTTTCTTAAAATGGCTTCCACAACCATTCATGCACAAGTTATTTAAGCCTCTTATTTATTAGGAAGGTCATACCATAACCTAGTATTTGAGTAATTTCAAGTTATTTGATGCAAAATGTCAACTCAAAATACACAATTTAACAGCTACAAAAAAACTTATGTCATAGAAATCATAGGAATTCCATTCTTCTTTTAATTTATTTATGAATGGCAGAATCAGTAACGCGACGACTCTTGTACTTGTGTGACACAGGGTCGATCCCTGACAACTGCCACTATAACCTCTAGGTGGAATTGCACTACCCCCAAGCACAACACACAGGTATAACGAGGTTTGAACCTATGACCGCACAGCGGAATGAACACCTTAGTAGTGCGTTCACTAGCCAACAAGTCGCACCCCTGGGGCTATTCCATTCTTACTTGTTAAGAATGCATTTCCAAATCATGTTTTTAACCCATCAATTTAATGCATATACATTACTTGTAAATCTACATTCACAGTTAAAAGTGTCATCCTTCAAGTTAACTTTTGTTAAGTTTATATTAGTGTAGATAATAAAAGAGTCAAATTAACATGATGAACTCAATCATCATATTAATTGAATCTCAGTCTTACACTTGTTACACATTCCCAAAACATATACACAAAAGTCAGCATACTATAGTCCATATTAAGCCAATATTTTTCTTAGTAGATACGATTTCAACTAGTAAAGATGGCTACTAAGCCCATATCACATTGATAATGATGCATTAAACAAATATGCAACCATGTATGCACTCCACCTACCTCGCTCACTGATTGACAATCAAGCTATTCACATGCTTGGGTTTAAACCCAACTTTCTCAAGCACATCCTTTCCTAGCATGTATTTAAGTCTTTTAACAAATTTCTAATATTTTTTCTTAACAAAAATATAAAGGAATATAAGAAAGAATTATTTTCCTTTCATGAGTTTCTAAATGACATAATAATAATAATATCCCCTATGCAACCAATATGTTTCCAAGTCAACATACACAATAGTTCAACATGCATGCAAAATCAACATTCATACATCATCAACCTACAAGCAAGTGTGTTGCCACATTAGGCCCTAGTGTTGTAACTCAATCTAATACCATATGTAAGGTCCCGCCTTACCAACCATCAATAATATAGAGAAGTGAAGGTCACATTGAAAACTAGTACTCAATGTTCTCTCTCTCTCTCTCTCTCTTACACACACACACACACACATAACTTAGTTTTCATGTAACATGTTCCTTCATCTATTTCAACATAAGGAGTCAGGGATAACTTTCGCTTAAAACCAATTCCAAAACACATTTCTCCTCAAGTTTAAAAAAAACATGTGCTCTTTTTCATACTTATACATGAGCTCTAAGTAAGACTAGAAATCAATTTCCCCATAATGCCATGTGTGAACATTAATCTAGATCAACTTATCTAATTTCCTATATTATGCTAAATAAGATCCACTTATTGACTTTTGATATCATAACCACAAAAGTATGCCACAAGAACGTAAAATATCATGCTTCTATTACAAAAATCACATATAAAGGTATGAGTATTTACCTACCTGTAACAAGGTAACTAAAGGAGGAATATACCTCTCTTCATCAAAAAATCTAATAAATATGACATGTTTATGAAATGGAAAAATGGAATCACAAAAGATATTGACCCAACCACATTTCTGAATTCATCGACTAAAAATTCTCAATCCCAATTACTAAGGCAAACAATTATTTGCAAAATGACATTGCTTCAATCATGAGACTTGTATAATAAATGTTTCAACAAAAGTAGTTACTTTACAAATTTAGAAGCATATTATTCTTCAAAAAGTGCCAAGTAAAATAAAGGACCTACCAAAATTGGGCACAAATAATTTTTTTCTACAGTCATCAAAGCATAAGACTGTACCCATTAATACATGTAGCTTGGATAACTTATTATATTCACTTGCACATGTAATTAAATCATACAGAATTAGTCACAATAAAATTGTTTTCAACAACAACCCCCCTTTTTTTCATGATAGATTTAAATAATAAAAGCAACAACTATCTTATTCTCTATTCACATTTCAACAACTTATTAAATTCATTTTCATATTCATACAAAAACTTGCAGACATAGAAAGCTACATCCATTAAAAAATCTATTACTAAATTCCTAGTACATAAAAACTACAGTAAGCAAGACATTTACTCTAACAATTTATATGCACAAAAGCTACAACCATTAGGGCCTTTTGACAAACACTTTGCAAACATGCAATCTACAACCATTGAGGCTTTTTGAAAAGCACTTTGCTAGTATGAAATCTACAACCATTGAGGCATTTTGACAAACACTTGAAAGTCATAATCCCTGAAGGCAATTTTGACATGAATCTAAGATTCTTACTCAACCTATTTAGCTCATAAAATTTATAAATTAATTCTTCAAATGTCGGAATATTAACAAAGGGGCTAAATCATCTTATTCTTTCACCAAAAACTCGACAACAAACACACATTGTTTGGCATCAGTGATCTGCAAAATCACTCAGATTTACGATTTAGGTTCTAAAACACATTTTTTTGGAATCAAATCAGGGGTTACAAGTTTAAATGGTATTGATACCCCTTCATGTTGTCATGAAATATTATGAAATCACCCATGGATGCATTTTTTTAAACTAGCAAATATTATGACTCCTGGAATTTCATTTATAAATTTTGTCAAACAGATGACATGCAAACTTTAATACACAACCATGCATCAAACAAATAACAACATAGAATTAAACTATAATTGTTTATACATTGTCTAAATGCTTTTCTGAAACATCTGATCTAATCTAAATGAATCCAAGGGTTTGAGATTCATCAAGCATTATTTTCATTCAATCATTCCTACAAACACATGGCAAGCATCATGAATTATTGCGATACATATAGAGAAACACGCGAAAATAAGATTTAAACAGTGATGATTCTTTTAATGCACCATTTATCCTTGTTATCTACATTTGCAAGGATTGCAAACACATAATTACTGAAAATTACCTCAATTATTTTCTTTGAAACTCTTGGATGTCTGTAGTGTCCTCTCTAGGGTGCTAGATTGGGCTAAATTTATTATCAACCAGGGTGCGTATACTTAGAGGCGTGTGCCTAAAATATATAGACATAAAGGATCTACTCTAGGCCTATTATTCCTAAGTACAGTGCTGAGACTAGATCTAATATTAAACTATCAATCAAATCTTTAACTAAGCATCAAACCATATGTCATTAACAACTAAAATGCAATCCATATCATGCTGTGTATCACTATATTTAAAGGCTTCGGTCCCCTTACAGAGACACCAAACATGAAACCCCTGTTTAATGGCACTCAACAGTCATGAATATTTATTGTAAGCATGCAAAGTAAAAATCATAAGCATCGTCCATATCAGTGCTTTACAAGCAACCCTGGATCGAATCCTTTATAGGATATGATTCACAATCCAGATGAGGGCTTGTTCAAGCACATGCACAGACATCTAACAGCGCATTCATAAACACAAACGTAAGCATCAATCAAATCCCTGAGCATATAAATCGATATCAAATACCATTCAAACGCTTGACTGTAAAATGTATTTAAAATCACAATGTAAATACAATGCAAACGTAATTAAAATATCGGTATACCATGCACGCAGGGCCCGTCCGCGTTCTTTGCACACCGAGATAGTTACACCACGATCACAGTATTAAACAATGCACAGAGATTGTAATGCAATCTTATATTAAACCAAAAGCTCTGTTCTGAGGCGACAAGAAATGTATATATAAAACGTAAGGTCTGAAGTATCAAAAGGTAAACTAACATATAACCAAGTTCGACCTTTTAATTATATACATTCACATCCTTTGGAAAATGGATGTTTATCCATGGGCGGCTGTTGCTGCTTTTACAAAAACGCAAAGATGTTCCTATCCTAACTTACGCTCATAAAAACTAGGAAACAACTAAAAATCGAATTGACTGTAACTGTGTGCTGTTGCTGCCTTTGTGCCAACATGCCATAGTTGACCAGGCGTTGACCGTGCATATAGGAGGGATGTTTCCGCTGCGGGATAGGTGCTTGTCCATGCTTGGACATTCCTCTTTTCGCCCATACCTTTCGCTCTGGCCTGGCTGTCATGCCACATGTCAAACGATAAGCCATTTACAGGTTGTTGAGACTTCCTGTAGTTATTTAGGCCAAAAATCCTAATTTATTAACACAAAACCCCTAAATCAATTTAAATGCAATTCAACAACTATAAAACTATTAATTAATTAGTTTCCAAGGCATTTGAGGAATAAATGATGAGAAGAGGTAGGAAATGGTCATGTTTTGGGAGGGAAAAAGGGTCATAGAATGGTACCAACACAGATGGTTGATGAAAGTGAATTTTTATCTGTAATAATTCATACATCCTTCCAGTTGACTAATACAGTCCATCCAAAATTAAAACAGCCAGTGCTTAGAGATTATGTGTCAGTTGGTTTAAACAATGCACAAGTAGAGGGAGTGTCTTATGATTCTATATGTTTACCAAATGAATGGTATTTTCAATACAAGTCTTTAGCTGATGAAAAGAAACCAGGAAGCCTGACAAGAAGAGCTTCGTTACAAGAAGGAAAAATAAGAATACTTCAGAAAAGCCTTCTATACCGCGACCCATCATTCATCTGAGAAAATATGCATTACCAGTCTCAGAATCTACAGAATCCTCTGCCCAAACAACCAACACTTCCAGTCAACCTAAGTTATCTTCAAATGAATGTATATACCTGAAGTTAAGCCTTTTCTTGGTGTAAATAAGATGTTTAGAATTTCTAATTCCCAGATAGCCCCAGTTGAAGAATAAAAATATGCTAATCGTCGCTTTGTAAAAGGAGGCAAATGGCCACCAAAGACGAAATTCTATACTACTTCATCCTATGCCATCAATCCAAAAAGAAAATTTTGTTAAAGAAGTCCAAAAATATCCTAGAATAGAAGAAGATCTGTTTGCTTCTAATTCTAGTGGTTATATTTTGGATTTGGACAAATCAACAAATCTAGCTGAATCAATTCGAATATGGATCAAAGCGTTATACCAAATGCAAGTAACCACAAAGCTCGATAATATGTCCATATTTGTTCTAGCAGAGAAAAGAATGGCCGGAATAGTTTATGACTACTGGATTGGACCTCCTGAGTCAGAACGACAAGCAGTCAATGCAACAGAACTTTCTACTCTAGAGGTACTACTGAAAACATAGTTTGTCCCCGAGCCAATAGATGAGAAGAAGCAAATCATTATAGACCTTGCTAGAATGGAACTGAAAGATTTAAAATATCTTGAAGCTTTTGTTCAAGATTTTATGGCCAAAGTTTACAAAGCAAATCTTTCAAATGATTCAGTTTAGAAAATTTCTTTTTTGTCAAAATTACCAGGAAATCTAGGAGATTTGATTTCTAAAGATATTGAGCTTCAAAGCAAAACAATAGATCAGATTTACTGGATAGATATTTTATTCAGGTGTCAAGAGAAAGTCAAATATCTATGTTGGCAAAAACAGGCACATGATATAACTCCCAGTGCCAATGTTTGTCGTGCTGCTTTGCGATGGACACCATTTAAGAAAAGGAGAAAACATAAAAGGTATGGGAAATTCAAGACCAAGAAAATTGCAAATCCCAAATGACCTTTTAAAAATTTCAGATTTCTAAAGAAGAGGAAACAACCGAGAACCAAAAGCAATTGCTGTTTCTTATGCAAATAGGAAGGACACTATGCTCGTGCTTGTCCAAAAAGCACATCCGGTAAATTGAAAGCATGTGTAGATATTGAAGAATTTTGTGATGATTGGTCTGTTGTACAATCAGAAGAAGAACCATCAGATGTATAAATGTTAACTGATGCTCCTTTTTCAGAAGATGAAGAATTAGTCAATTCTGTTCAGAAAATGAATATTTGTTATGATTGTTCTACGGATGAATTTTCAATTGAAGATGAAGAAGAAGAACTTCATTACAATGAATAATTTGAGACTGACACCAGATAGTATTGAAACCAGTGAAACATAATCTTTATGTTGGTCTCTCCCACCAGAGAAAGACAAAGGAAAACAGGTTATCCCTATTCTCCCTCAGTTAAACTCTTTTTTCCCATATCAAAAAAATATTGGACAAACATCTTCAATGCCAATTCCTAAATTCGACCCACCAGCAGAACAAACTTTCTTGAAGAAAATGTTAAAAACAAATAATCTTTTGTATATACCAGTCTCCGTGCAAGTTAAAAATAGATGGATAGATCTTGATGCATTTATTGATACCTGTGGCTCAAACAATCTTGCCAGACCATCGTTGTTTAAAGGATTATGGAAACCTCTCCAGAATATCCTGATTTCAGAAATGATCGGAGGTACAATTAATATTACTCACTATGTGGATAATATTTATTTAAAAATAAGTGGGAAGATTGTCAAGATATCTACTATACAACATTAAGACCCATCTGCCAATTTAATTCTGGGTAGGCCATTTATCAATTCTGATTTTCCCGTGACTATTAGTGAAGATAAAGTTAACTTCAATTTCAAAAAACAAGCAATCTCTGTTCTGAGATTAAAATTTGTAGACTCTGAAGTAAGAAGAGAAAGCCAGAAGAATACCAGTATAAGAAAGCCAAAAAATGATTCCAAAGATTGGCAGGAAGTACTGCAGATTTATGAAGAAAAAGAAGCTCTCAAAACAAAACAAAAAGCAACAATAGATCTGCAATGGACTCAGGAACAAATCTCTATATACCAGCGGTTAGTTAAAAGCTGCTCAGAAGACCCTCAGAAGTTTTGGGAAAAAGAGAGCCCCAAGCAAGAAATTGTGACCATGCATGATAATGGAGTAAAAGGTAAGTTAATTCCTTGTACTCCTTCTAATGAACAAGAAATCAAAAAACAGATTAAATAATTGTTGAAGTTGAGATTGATTGAACCGAGTGTTTCCCATTATTCATGTTCTGCATTTTTGGTTCGCAATCATTTTGAAATAGTTCGAGGTAAAGAAAGAATGGTGATTAATTACAAACCATTGAATGCAATCACTCAAAGCTTTCATTATCCCTTACCTCATCAAGAAGTAATAATGCAGAAAATTCAAAAGAGTACAATCTTCAGTAAATTTGATATGAAATCTAGTTATTACCAGATTCAGATTGAAGAAGCAGACGGACATAAGACAACATTCACATGCCCTGCAGGATTTTACCAATGGAGAGTTGTTCAATTTGGATTAAAGAATGCTCCTGATTTTTTCCAGAAGAGAATGGATTTTTTTTTTTGGTAAGTATGATTTTATCATAACTTACATTGATGATATTTTAATCCATAGTATAGATTTACAAACACATTTGGCTCATCTAGAAATATTCTTTCAAGAAGTTCAAGCTCATGGTATTGTCCTCTCAGAAAAGAAAATGGTGTTATTCCAAAATGATATTGATTTCCTTGGAATTCATGTAACCAATGGACATATACAGATGCACCGCATGTGCTAACAAATCTTGTTGAGTTCCCTGATGAACTCAAAGACACCAAAATGATTAAGAGATTTTTGGGTGTTTTAAATTACATCCATAAATACATTCCTAGGCTATCTGAAAAAACTGCTCCTATTTGAAAGCATTTAAAATCAGGTTGGTCTAATCAAGCCACTGCCGCTGTCAAAAATCTCAAAGAAGAATGTAAGTCCCTGCCAAAATTGTAGCCTCCAGGAGAAGGATTGTTAATTTTACAAACAGATGCCTTAAATGATTTTTGGGCAGCTATTTTTTTGAAAGAAAGGAGGAAAACAAAGAAGAATAATTATGCGCCAATGAATTAGGAGAATTCCTCCCCAATTAGAAAAATTATTTTGTTGCTGAAAAGAAACTCTTGCAATATTTAATGGCATTCAAAAATTTGAATTGTATCTTGCGCCAAGAAAATTCTTGATTAGGACTGACTCAATTAATTTTAAATATTTCTTGTCAACAACATTATCAAGACAGATGGCAAGAGGAAGATTATTAGCATGGAAAATTTGGTTCTAGCAATATGATTTTTATGTAGAATGGATTCCTGGAAATTCTAACTATATTGCCGATGCTCTTACAAGGGAAATGAATAAAGCTCATAGAATTGGCCGTATCCGAATGGAAGTTAGAGGAAGTATTTTTGATATGCCGGATCAGCCAGACAATCTTGTCACTTTGGCAAAAAGATTCAAAATTCTCGAGAAGCATGTTGAAGATCTTTGTCTAGAAATATAAAAGGTACTTGGACTCAGGCTTTGAAGAAACTAGTGGATTAAAAAATGTCAAGACTGGCAATCAAAGAATATTGGCGCACTTCTTGGATTGGATCCTGAATTGGTAAAAGTATACTCTTTACCAAATATGAAAATCAAATTATATTTCAGAACACTTGATGATTTATGGTCCATACAGTATACTCAATCTATGATCTGGGTCTTGCAAATTTTAAATTATTATCAGATGATTGGTTGTATTGATTTTGCACTTGAAATCTTTACAAGTGCTAAGATGATGGACCTTGAGGATGTTAACATCAAGATAGAAGTTGGTCAATTTTTACAGACCTTAAGAATTTCAGATATGTTTGAGGAAATGAAAGCATCATATCTATAAAGAAGATATCCAGATTATATGCATTCAGATACTTCTCCTCAGTATGAAATCTTCGAGCCCTTTGCAGATTGGGAAATCAAGGATGGATACTCTAATAGGTTGAAAGACAATCTGAGTGTGTAGAAAGAACTCTACAGTATATTAAAATCTTTTCAACACCATGGGATTTTAGTAGCCCAGAAATAAGAAATGCTCTTGAGCCAAATCCCTTTTCACAGGTTTTTGCAAATCAGTTTTCAGAAAGTTCCGCATTTGCATAAAATAAGGATGAAGTAAATAGAGTTTTGGGGTGGTTAAAAGAATTTCCCATGCAAAAGTTGGCTGAAAAAATTCATATTATCAAAAAATTGACCGAATTGCAAGGGAAGCATTCTTTTTTAAAGTTTTCAGTGAATCAAAATGCATTAATCACAGTTGGAGTAAGTTCAGGAAATTGGACTGTAAATTCTATATGTCTAATTAGTTTGTTATTATCAACCAGGGTATGCACAACATTCAATTTTGAGTTTGGATGGCAAGAAAAGGAAGGTGTTAGTGATCACTGTAAAATCTGGGTACAACACACCATCGAAAAAACTACTAGTATGTTCCATATTTTCAAATGGGAATTATTGGATGGAATAGGACTACCAGTGCAACAAATGACAATTTTCTCAAAAGCACATAAAGATTCTTTCTTAGATATTGAGATAAATCCTACATCTTACATCAATAGATGGAGAAAGAAAGATGACCCATTCAAGTTACCCTACCAAAGCCATCATGCCTACAAGGATCGAATAAAGTTGGAAGTCGGATAGTCCTCTAAAGTAGCTACAACATCTATAGCACCAACATCTTCAAAAGGAAAGGAAACTTTATTTTTAGACATGTACCAAGATACTCAAGACCCCACCGAGCCAGACTACGAAGAAAAATATCTAAAAATAATGGAGGAAGCATATCTAAAAGAGAATCAATCTTCTGACGCGATGATTATGACTCAGATCGCAGCCCTAAGGGACCATGGTGAACGTCCTTAGATTCCTTGTAAATAGTGAAAGTTTGAATTATTGTTCTTAGTGTGCTTTTAGATTATTGTACTGGAATATTGAGTAGACACCGTCGGACTATAGAAATGTCGACAGGACCCTCAATTATTTCCACTTAGTGTGCTTTTGAATTATTGTACTGGAATATTGAGTAGACACCGTCGGACTATGGAAATGCCGACAGGACCCTCAATTATTTCCACGTTGTGTCATGGCTAAAAAAAAAGAGTCTATAAAATAAGAAATCGGTAGAAGAGAAGCCCATATTGTTGGATTGAGTGCTTCTAAACTCTGAGATTTCTTGTTTTCATAATAAAAGCTTCGCGCACCTTTTTACTCTAAGTTGAGTTGTTTGCTTGATATCTTCTTCTAAAGTATCAGTAAGGTTGCAAAGGAGGCGTTAGTAAAACTGCTGAGAGAAGTGCCTGAGGAGAGGCCAAGGTTCAGAAGATGTGCGTAGCAAGTGGTAGAAGATACCATCTCAAGGAACTACTTTTACTTAAGAGGTTGGTTCTCGATCTTTTATTTACCTCTCTTATCTGGTATCAGAGCCCTGTAACGTTCCTAATGGCTAGTTTAATCAGATCCTTTTCTACTCTGGAAAGACGTGTTGTTACTGAAGTTGATTCTAGATCCCTTGAAAAGGAAATCGATTCTGAAAAAGAATTAGAGATAGCAGAGAATCCTGAAAGTTGGAATGCTCCAACTCTTCATGCAGCTGATGTTTATAAAACTCCTCTCTCTAATATCTTTCAGAAGAAAATGCTTCTAAAAGAAGTGGAAGTTAAAATCAAAATCTTAGGTCCTTCTGTACAGATTGTCTCTCTCTCTTTGTTTACCATTGAACAAATCAAAATTTTTTGCCAATATGCAAAAGACAAAAAATATTCCTATTTACATTTTGGACGTATAAGGATAGGTTTAGCCCCTTTGTTTAGACATGGCTTAAATACTCCGTGCATATCTGAGGTTTTTGATACTCGACACCAGAACTATGATCATGCTAGAATAGGTAACAATGTTGGTAACCTATCTACTGGTTATCAATATGGAATGATTTTCCCTGATTACTCTATTTTTCTTACAGATCCTCATCTAAAGGATTATTGGAAACTTATGGTAGGAGTTCAAGGATTACAGATGGTTGATGAAAGTGAATTTTTATCTGTAATAATTCATACATCCTTCCAGTTGACTAATACAGTCCATTCAAAATTAAAACAACCAGTGCTCAGAGATTGTGTGTCAGTTGGTTTAAACAATGCACAAGTAGAGGGAGTGTCTTATGATTCTATAGGTTTACCAAATGAATGGTATTTTCAATACAAGTCTTTAGCTGATGAAAATAAACCAGGAAGCCTGACAAGAAGAGCTTTGTTACAAGAAGGAAAAATAAGAAAACTTCAAGAAAAGCCTTCCATCCCGCGAGCCATCATTCATCTGAGAAAATATGCATTACCAGTCTCAGAATCTACAGAATCCTGTGCCCAAACAGCTAGCACTTCCAGTCAACCTAAGTTATCTTCAAATGAATTGTATATACCTGAAGTTAAGCCTTTTCTTGGTGTAAATAAGATGTTTAGAATTTCTAATTCCCAGATAGCCCCAGTTGAAGAATGGCAATATGATAATTGTCGCTTTGTAAAAGAAGGCAAATGGCCACCAAAGACGAAATTTTGTACTACTTCGTCCTCTTCAAAGAAACCTCCTAAAAGAGTTGATTGTGCCCCTTTAGTTGAACACAACTCTTCAAATACAAATGATTTAGACCAGTTGTATCAAATTGGTAATTATATTACCACATGGTGTTCTTATGCTGAAAATGCTATAGATGATCTGGGTGCACAAAATGAGCTCATTCTAGCCAATCTCAAGCTCTTACATGATGAAAAACAAGAAGAAGGAGCCGAGAAAGAGGCAAGGATGTAGAAAAAGGAAAGAAGAAGAAAATCTAAAGCAGCTCAAAGCTCAAAATTTTCTATAGATATGTCGACCCCAAATTTTTGGGATTTAGAAGAAACAGAAGCTAGCACCTCTGAAACACCTTTCAGACCAATGAAAATAGATTCTATTCTAGAAAAGCCAAGAAAATAAAAAGCAGAAATAGTGACTCTTGAAAAAGGCATAAACTGTTGTCCCTACTGCTTCCTTCGAAAATTTTGGCTGGAAGTTAGCTGCTAGTAACATAGTTATAGGTTTTGGCCATTTCTTGAACAGTTTAGTTTCTCCTTTCAACTTCCCCATTTTGTTTAGGTGTTCTACCGGTGGAGAGCTCTCTTTTGATTCCATGTTATTTACATAATTCATTAAATTATTTTGATGTGAATTCTCCTCCTCTATCCATTCTAAGACATTTAATTTTGGAATCCTTTTCATTTTCTACAAGATATTTAAGATTCTTAAAGCATTCAAATGCTTCAGATTTATATTTTACGAAATATACCAACATCATTCTATTATAGTCATCAACAAATAAAGAAAAATACCTTTCTCCTTGGAGTGATGGAGTTCTGGTTGGCCCACATAAATCTGCATGAATGATCTCTAGAGGTTTTGATGTGGAGAACTCCTTAGTCTTGTCGTTGGTTCTAGTTTTCTTGCCATGTTGACACATGCCACATACAACTTGATCTGGTTTTGACATCTTTGGAATGTCCCTTACTCAATTTATTTTGCTATTATTGATCAAGTTATCAAAACCTGTATGCCCCGGTCGTTTATGCCACAACCAACTTTCACATGTTTTACTTAGATGACATTTATCTTCTTGAATTTTGTTTAGAATGTAGACATTATTTGATGTTATAACTCCTTTTGCCACAAGTTCTCCTGAGGAAGAGTTCCTTATTTCACAATTTTTTGTGTTGAAGACAACATTATGTCCTTGGTCACATATTAACAATGCCTATACTCTTTTTTTGTTTTGGTGTTCTCAATCTTATCCAACTAGTAGAAATGGAGAAGGGGAAAAATCTAAATGACAAAACCTAAATCAAAGGTATTTATGTGCTTCTATGAAGGAACAACCTCTCCTACTCTCAATAAGCTAGGATCCCTCTTCCCCCCCAAAAATAAATAAGTGTTGATGCATAGTTCTCTTTCAAAATAAATAAAGGCAAAAGAAGATAAGGGCTTCCTGCACAGAGAGGTGAAGCATGCAACTCCATCGAGGTACTCTCCAGGCTCGCATGCAGTGGAGCAATGCTTGTGCTCTTATGTGACTCTACCGGGGTACTATCCAGGCTTGTTGGCAGTGGAGTAACAACATAGATGATAACTATACTATGAAAATATTAAGATCGTGAGCTAAACTACACTTCCCAATTAGAAACACTGTGGTCTGGATGAATCTTATGTTGTGTTCATTTGAGAAGGTACAAAGGGGACCATGTCTACCCCTGGAGTCAGTGGGGAAGTGTTGGATTAGGGGGTCTTGAACTAGGTTCACATTTAGTTGTGCCAACCAACAAAACCCTACACTATTGGCCCTTTCGGCAACAACTTGCGTAGCGCAGGTTGCAGTCTCACTCGAAGCAGTATGGGGGGATGTAAGAACCGAGTTTCTGCATTTAGGGACTAGTGTAATGTCTTCCAACACCTTGGATCTACCTCCATGCAGATCGATAAAATCCTAGGGCATGTTATTGCAACTCAGTTAAAGCGGCCTTTAGACCTTTGCGAAGGTCCACGATTAGTCCTTGCGGACCCCTAATAGACGATTTACCTACTTATGCACATAAAAAAGTAACCCTAGACTAGAGTTTGCATAGATCTACTTTATTTGTCAGAAAACATAAGAGAAATAATCTGAGACTTCACGGAAGTGGTGAAACATTCATTCCATTCATTATTAAGATAGATTCAATACATTCACGTAGCATTTAATCAATATTTCATAAAACATGTCATTCATTGGTAGCATATAACTCAAATAGATACCAAAAAAATACTTAGTAATTCTTTGGAAAATTGTCTTTATTGATTGTCAATTCACATATTACAGACTCAAACTACCTTGTGCACACAACTGTAGGGGTCTCTGCACTCAGTTGTGGAGTCTACCTAGGCCTCCATGCACTCAGCTGCACAACCTTCCCTTCTCTACCTAAGCGTAGGAAGCATAGCCTTCCTGCCTTAGCTTCTGCCCAAAACTATTCAATGATCCCAATTCTATATCAAAAATTGCACTAAGGCTCGCTAGGAATCGACTATTTATAGACTTTTTCATACAATTCCATGGTCCGTGGACCATGGGTGAATCTCAAAACTGACTCAAAATTTACTTAAGACAAGGGGCTAAGCCCCTTTGAATCTTATTCATCTAAGCGCTCTGCTTCCATATATCGCAGAGACTTTACATGTTTTACAAAATTTGTTACAAAAGGTGACTAATTAATTCCATTATGCCCCTGGGGACCCCATCCCAACAGGCCCCCAACACAAAGATCATGACTTGCCCTTGAGTCACTTAGCTGGTTGTTTAACATTCTAGCGGAGTTCGCTAAAATGCCTTGGTCAATTCTTGTAGCTCCACAATACTCTGTTTTGTCGCTTGTTGTACCTCAGGGACCAGTTTCTCGGTGGTTGACCCTTCAACTTCCAACTGCATAGTCCTCTGTGTCTGCTGCATATCCTTCACCTTCTCAAGAATGGTTTGTCAAAACTGGTTGGCTTCCTTTGTCCAAGGCTCAAGGGGTGCACTGAGCACAAACTTCTTCTTTTGCAATTCTTGTATCTGCAACAATTTTTCTTTTCCTTCCGGCAAGCACGTGAAACGCTGGACTGGTGCCAACATCCATGCTGTGGTGTTGATCTCATCGTACTATAGCTGCACTTCCCTGAATTTTGTGCTCAATTATTGTAGCGTGGGGTCCTCCTACAAAGTATCCCAGAGGCCCAGTGCGTGAGTGAAGAGCTTATCGCACCCTTGAGCAACGACATCTAGCTGAGCCATGGATGCTTTAATCACCGCACCTCTTTGTTCTCAAACCTCTGAAGGTGTTGTTGGCCGCAACTTCAACTACAACTCAACTATCTACATACTTAGGTAGAAATTCACCTTGTCAACCTTTTCCTTTGAAGCACGTACTATAGTAGCCAATTTCCTTACCTTGGCTGAAGCCTTTGCATCATCAGGTATAACAAACTCAGGTATGGATTTTTAGTCCTGCTCAATCACTGTGACCAGGTTCTGAAATTGTGTCCACAACTCCTCGTGCTCCTTCAGGGCCTGAGTCTTTTCTATAAAGAGTTGCTGGTTGTTGAATTTGAACTCACTGATAGAAGTGAGTGCGCGTTGTTCTCTAATCTTTATCTCATTAGCGACCCCCTGATGTAGTGCATGAAGGGACTCAAGTGGTAGCATGACAAGGTTAAGCCCCATGTCTCTTACTGCGTGAAGCACCATGCGATGCTCATCCAACTCCTCGCTGACTGACCCTTAAGGTAAAGGAAAGACTCTGATGTCGTGAGGCCTATCAATCTCTGATATTGCACTCCTTCCTTGTGTCAAGATTTCTTGCATGTTTCTCTCCTTCTCAACATCCGCCTAAATTTTGTTCGCTTGGATTTGCAGCTCGCACAGATCCTTTTGGATGCTCTCGAGTGTCTGCATGTATTGCTGCTCGAATTGGTGCATCATTTCTATCATCGTGTCCGGAATTTTGTCGCCAATCTAATCGAGATCACCTTCTATCAGCACCATGGGATCAACATGCATCTACTTATCAGACTTTTGTTTCTTTTAGTTCCCACCTTTCTGCTCCTGTGCACTCTTCTTCAGGATGAAAGGAGTGGATTGTTCCTCATCGCCACCTCCTCCTTTCCCTGACAACTCTTTCTCATTAGTGTGATGGGAATCATACTTCTCACTTTCCTCTACATCCTTTTTCTCTTTCTCTTCTTTTGCTTTGGCAGCTCACTCCTCCTCCATATGGGCCTTCTCTGTAGCTGCCATTGCAACTTCCTTCTTTTGTGCCGCCAATGTGCACGTGGATTTCTGAGCGACGTCCTTCCGCTTCTACGTAGCAGAGCTTTCTGTGCCTCTACTTGTTCCTGAATCTAACTCCATAGGCATGCACCATTCCTATGGCCAAAGCCCCACAACTTCCTGGATATTTGTATCCATCACCATATAAGGCAACGGGTGCCATTTCTGCTCAGGGTCTTTGCGTGCTTTGATCGAGACCCTATGAAAATTGGCTTTTAATTTTGCATGGGATGATAGTTGCATGTACAAGGTGGGAGAAAACCTTGGCCACTGGTTAACACCATGTGCATGTCCATATCCATCAAAACCCAAAATATCTTAGTCTCCTTAACATGCTCTGGATCTTTAGAGGCCCATAACGAGGCAAACCGCACTGCCTCAGGCAATTCTTCTTTGTGCAGAGGAAACTGGCTATCCTCCAGTAACCTCTATGCAACCAAAACAATCGACAGTAACAACTAGGAATAATGAAATGGCCTGCTCTCCTCCTCGGCCTCTCGGCAGTTTGTAAGGAACTCCTGAGATAGATGCTTGGCCTAGTTGTACTATACCCCCTTCGCACACTGAGATGTGAGCGATATGACTGGTGCCGGAACTTCATGCACGCAAAATTTTCTCATTACTTTGCCTGCTAGAATCTAGGCAGCCAATTGTACTACCAAGTTTGATATGGACGTGATAGAGTACTCTCACGACTTTTTTACCAGACCAAAATCCTTCTTTATCTTATCTGCCAACTCTTTCTCTCTAGTTTTTCCTCCAAACTCTTTGGCAGGGTTCAACCCGTTTTAAGGTAGCTTTGTGATCCTATGGATCAACATGTCAGTGATGGGGATATGATCGCCTAGCCATAGGCACCCATCATGCACCAGCGTGAGGAGTCGGCGCACACATACCGTATAAATGGGGGAACGATGATAGTGCGGCACCAACAACAAATTGAGCATTCGTGACTGCTCAACACTGCAGACCCACTTCATGGGCTCCAAAATTGTAACCCCTGTGTCATAATAGTAGGTTTTCTGCATATACTTGTGAGTTGCCAAATGCAGAAACTTTCTATGCTCCGTGATGTCCCAATCTTCCATTTTAAGCAATGGAATGCATGCCAGCCTAGGACCCTCGATCGCAACCTGCCCATGCAACAAAGGTGTCGAGACTGAAAATTTCCCTGTATTGGGATCCTTCATGACTTTAGTTTTTCCCTTTCATGGAAGGATATACTTATGCAACCTCATCATAGACTCCACCTCTTCAGCATCAACATCCTCAATACCCTGCAATTCTTCCCCTTCTAGGTCCACTATTTTTTTTGGCTGCTTATCCTTTTTTTGCTTTGCATGTGTCTCGGTGTGCTTCCTCGGTGATGCACACATTGACTTCTTTAGTTTTTCCTTCATGGCTGGTTTCTTTTCTTTCATACTAGGCTACTTTTCTTTAGTCATAGTTTGTTTCAGCCTAGGCGACCTCAACGTCGTGGGCACCGCAGGCGTAGCCTCCATACTAGACACTTCTGGTCTTAGTGCGTCGAACATAGCTGATCCCGAACTCAGGGCTTTGGTAGGGTTAGTGGCAGTCATTCTCCCCCTAAATAACTCTCAGGCTACTGAAGAACAGTTCACGAGCGACATCAATTATTCCCAGAATGCTTGGAGCATATGCATCAGACAACAAAAGGCTCCAACACTGAGAACGGAAAGTGTTCTCTACTGGATCGACACACATAATTTATAGGGGGATTTGAATTCAAATCCGACTGTTCCCCCCAAATTATGATAATATATGTTGTTTTGGCAGCAGATCTTCAAAGATTTTTGCCTTAACTATTGCCTCCTCGCTCCTCTTAACCACTTTCTGGCTGTCAAATCATGAACAGTAACACCAACGGTCATTTTCCTACTAGGTTGCGCGACACCCTCCTTCATAGTGCAGCGTCCTAAGCGTAGCTTCAACTAGTGCACCCTCACGCATGCTCACTGCTTGGCCTCCAAACTAGGCAATGTAGTTTATAGTCCAATGCTCCCTTGCAACTGCCCGGAGCACTAAGACTGTCCTGTTGTCATATAGTCATTGCGCAGGATCCCCCGTATACACCTTCCACCTTCTCCCATTCACTTTTCCTGGGAAGGGTTCCCCATTTAGCTTCACGAGTTGAACTGTGCCACCATTTGTAATTTCCTTGACAATATATGGCCCTAACCAATGCATCTAGAATTTACCCAGAAATTTAGTTAACGTACTATCATATAATAGTGCAAGATCGTTTACCTTAAATGTGTGAAGCTTGATATGGTGATCATGCCATGTTTTTTCACATTCTTTCTGTACTTGTTGATGGAATCCTACCAAAAATCAGTTCTTCGAGCTCCATGAGCTGCATGAACTGTTCTTCCAAGGCCTCGAGATACACCATATCCATTAAAGCTGCTATGCGCAGACTATGCACAATGTATTCCATCGGAATTACAGCTTCGAACCCATATACCAATCTCAACGGAGTTTTCCTTGTCAGCTTCTTACAAGTAGTATTATAGGCCCATAACACTGCAGGTACATTTACATCCCAATCATTCCGCTGCACATTGTAGATATTTGTCAGCACATTCTCCCAAATTTTGTTAAAAGCTTTGATAGTTCTATTTGCCTGTGGGTGATATGGTGTACTCTTATGATGGTAGGTGGAATTCATCAGTCAACACGTTGACCATTTCATTAAGAAAGTGTGTACCCCTGTCACTCATTAACACTTTTGGGCATCCAAACCTTGTTAAGACATATTTAAACAAGAGTTTTTCTTCTCTAGTCCCTTTACAATCCTTTACGGGCTGTGCTTCCGCCCATTTGGTTAAATATTCTGTCGCAGTGATAATGTAGTGCGCACTCGTTTTCTTTCCAGGGAGCTGAATTGGCCCAATGAAATCAATCGCCTACTTCTCAAATGCCTGCAAAGATGCATCACACACCTTATAGTATGCCTTGGAATCCTTATGCAATGTTGGCCACCATAGACCTGTGCACAAAATCTTATGCGTAGTTTCTTTGCCTGCACAATGGCCTCCTGTGGCTACTCCATGAGCCTCAACGAGGATACTATCATGCTCAAAATCTGGCACATATCTTCCCAATATTTCATATGTACCCATTTTGTACAAATGTCCCGCATTGACCTAAAAATCGGCTGTGCGCTCTACTAATTCTTTCTTCTAATTATTGGTATATCCTTCAAGCACAATCCCTGTAGTTAAAAAGTGGATAATGTCTGCAAAATGGCATCATCTATGTGCACCGCAAAGAGCTGTGCATTGGGCAACCTTCCTCCAAGTTACTAGGTTCTTCGCCAGTTTTAATTCACGATAGATGGTCAGGTCCAACATTCAACCGCCCCGCCTTCATAATGACTTCAAATTCATACTCCTGAAATAATAACAACCATTTTCAAATCCCCCCCGCAACACAGGCTTGTTGACCAGATATTTTAAGGAAAAATGTTTTATATACATCTTGAAATGCCCTTCTAATAGATAATGCCTAAATTTTTGCAGCATGTAGACCATGGCCAGCCCTTCGCGCTCAGTCGTTGAATAATTTTTCTTGGCCTTAGATAACTTCTTACTTGCGAAGGCTTTATGATGGTCCATTTCTCCTTCACCGACCTATGTTAGCACTGTACCCAACGTGATGCAAGAAAGATCCACATGTACATGAAACTCCTTTTTCCAATCAGGAAATACCAAGATTGGCACAGTTACCATATTTTCTTTTAACACATCTAAACTGTGTTGGCATTCTTCATCCCAACAGAATGTTGCGTCCTTCTTTAGTAGTTTTTCCATGGGCGCAGTAATTTGAGCATAAGATTTTATAAATTTTCTATAGTATCTCGTGTGTCCCAGTGTCGTGCGTAATTGCTTGATGTTTCTAGGGGCCTCCAAGTTCACAATTACCACAATCTTTGCAGGGTCCACCATCAATCCTCGCTTGCACACAACATTACCCAGTAAGATCCCAAAAGGAACACAAAATATGCATTTTTTCAAATTCAATGCTATCTGGTATCTACAATATGTATTCAACAAAAGGCGCAGACTTGCTACATGGCGCTTCACCAAGACAAACATTGTCTAGTCATCAAAGTACACTTCCAGGAACTTATGAATGAATTCCTTGAACATTGTTATGACTATGCGGGAAAATATCGCAGGCATGTTATTTAATCCAAATGGCATAACACTGTAATGAAAGCAACCCCACTCTGTTGCAAAGGCGGTCTTTCTTCTATCTTTTGGGGCAATCTTGATTTGCTGATACCTGGAAAACCCGTCAGTAAAGGAATAGGCCTCTTGCCCTCCAACATTGTCTAACACTTCATTTGTAAATGGCGTTGGAAATGGATCGTGAACACATGCATCATTAAGCTTCCGTAGGTCTACGCAAATCCTTATTTCTCATTTTTGTTTCTTTTCTTTGACCACCATCATGCTCACCCAACCAAATTCTTCAACATGTTATATGATGCTCAGCTCTAACATTTTATCCAACTCTTGGCGAACCTTTTCCTTATACTTAGGGTTAAGGTGATAAGGCCTCTGTTTAACAGGCTTCACATCCAGCTTCAATGTGATCTTCATAACACCCAATTCGTTGGTTATGCCCTTTAAATCTGAAAACTTAGTGGGGAAGAGATCCTGGTATTCACGATTCAACAAATTTATCTACCATAGCGTCATCCCAATAATCTATAATTTTCGCAAACTTCGGTTCTTCTTTAGTGCCAATGTTTACTTGCTTCATTTTCAAAGGTGTAGAAATGTTTGGGTTCTCTATTTGTGGGCCTTCGACTTCGCGATTCCATTCTGCATTGAAATATTGATATTTTACAGGTGTTTGTCCTCTTCAATAGTCACATTGTAGCATTCCAATGTGTGGCGCAGCTGGGTGCTCCAGTCCGGTTGGGTCCATTCCATAGGTTCCTTTAGTGTTCTAAAGATGACCACTTTAATCTCTTGCAACGCTTCATTGATGCTTGCAAATCTGTCTTCAAAGCTGAAAGTCAATAGGAAACCTTCCTTCAATATATCCCATTCTGCAGCGCCATGGCAGAGCTCTATTTCAAGATACCAGTTCATGGGGATTGTATCTAAGGTATGAAAAAATATGTGTACCCATTCTGGCTACGGTTCTGTCCCCCATGCTTTAGTCCATTTTTCCAGGTGATTGTGCGAATCATCCTTTCCACTATACTTCTTAGTAATTAGGGTATTAGCATGCCCAAACCATAGCTTCATCATTCTTCTGTAATCTATCCATCCAACAAAACTATCCTTACGAGCACCCCACCATCGTGCAGGCCTTGCAGGTAATGTCAACTCCAATGCTTGAAAGTGGTGGTCCACAGGGACTTCGTGCTCAAAGTCATCTAAAAACAGATCTACATCAGTTAAACTATCATAATAAGGTAAATTTCTTACCTCCAACAAAACACGACACAACAACTTTGTCATCATATTGCATCGTAATGTAGAAACTTCATGTAGGAAATTATTCCAATGCTCTAATTCCTCGTCTGAATTAGAGGTACACGAACTGTCCCGGTCCCATGCAATCTATCCATTTTCTGTTGGATTGATCTAGCCTTCATCTCACACTATTATCTTGTAAATTTGATCCAGCTTGTCATCACTTTCTTCATAGTCGTGGACTGATTTAGTATAATGCACTCCTTCTAAATGATGCAACAACACTACAACCCAAAGTGATTTTCTTTCAAACAACATTATCCTTTTATTCAAATTAATGATCCCATTCATGTCAATAGCCTAGTTGATTCCCAAGAGCCCGAGGTAAGGATTACTGTCATCGACAATTTCTATAACTTCAAAGTCTTCTATTGCACTCACACCTTCAATATCAACTGTTACTCCATATAACTATCCCATTGGGATGATTTTATGCTGACTCACCATCTTGAGCTGAATCAGAGACCACTGTAGCGCATGCCTCCCCATCCTTTCCCATGTCTGTTTTGGTAGAACATTCACATCAGACCCTAGATCCAAGATGACCTGGTCCATTTCATAATCCCCTATCTATGTTGTTAGTCGCATCTCTTTCCCTGTTCGTGCCTTATGCTTACCAATATTTTTGACCATGTGGTGTTCATCAGGGACCTTTTCTTTATTAGCACATTTATTTATTAATTCTTGTAGTCCTTACATAGCCTTGCTATTGTGCAACATCTTCATGCAGGTCTCCAAAAACATAGTGAGTACAGAAGGATCAATCTCTGCTAGCACACTGATTTATTGCACCTTGACATGGCTACCTGAGTTGGAGGCCTCAATGAAGCTCTTCTTAGCTTCCATAAATGTTTCCTTAGCATGATTCATATCAAAGTTGACTTCTTTCTCTAGAGCTTTGCATACCCATCCATCTTCTTCAGGCTATTTACCTTTATCAACGCTTGTCGTCATTCCACTTCTTAGCACAATATTACGCTTTGATCTTCCTCACGGGGCTCAACCCTCATCATTTGTAAATTCTATGTAGGCTGTTGAGGCTGCGTTTTCTTCTCTTGCAACTTAGCTATTAATACTGGGCATTATTCTATGGTATGGTCGAATTATCTGTAGTATTGACATTATGATTGTGTAGGATTCTGGCAATATCACGCAAAGTGCCCCGACTGTCCGCAGTTGTAGGAGATAATCTGACCGTGACCTCTACCAGGTCCTCCTCCTCGGACCTGAAAAACTCCACGCACTCCTATGATGCCTTGATATGGAGGTCGACTCTCTACTTGCATATAGTATGTAGGGGTTATTTCCATCATCAGCTCATAGCTTCGAAAGTGGCACTCATCGTGGCCCACAGATTTGTAGAAATTACAGAACAATTGGTGAGGTGTTTGAACAAACTTATGAAGAAAGTGGCAGTTATCCATCACGTGTTGCCTAGTATCTTGACAAATGGCACACCATAGTGCGATCCCCGTTCTTGGCCTTGTTGGGTCTTCTGGCTTCAAGGGAATTACCCCCTTGCCCCCCACCCCCGTAATATAAGTCACGAACACGGGAAAATGATCCTTATCATGCCTATGGCCCTTGCACTTTAAGCACCAAACTTCTTCACGCATTTCAGGCTTAATCTCCTTGTATTTCTTCGAACTGTGTAATTCTAGGTGTAGGTTTTCTAATTGTGAGTGGATCTTCTACATGCCTAGGTTTGTGTCATGAATAGGTGATGTGTGTAGCTTCATCGCGATCTCCAAGGCTTATGCCTATGTATTTATCTTCTGTTGTGATACAAAAATTCTCAAATGGGGCAAAAGCGACGATATAAACCTGTTGTGATGCTGACTATTTGAGATCTGCATGTCATCCCGTCTGATCTGGAACTTCAACCTCTGATCAAAGTCCTAAGGCATCTTCTCAACCTTCATCATGATTTCTTTAAATTCCATCACTGACTGTGAGTCAAATTTGGGTTTACTAAACTCTTTGTTCAAAGCTATCTGAGTTTTTTCTAGCGATGCACGAGGATTGTCAGTACACTTAATGTACTAGGTTAGCGTGCGATCCTGCAAGGAAGTAACCAACTGAGCCTTCTTTATATTATCATCGGTGATTTCTTGCATTGGCTATACGAAATTAGCAACAAACCATAACTGCTCTAGATCTTCACTTCTTATGCCCTTGAAGATCGACATCTTCATTGCGCTCGCCATGTTGAATGATGGCGGTGGAGATGGAGGTATGGGTGAAGGTGTATGTGGTGGAGGTGGAGGTGGAGGTGGAGTGGATGGATGATTTTTCCTAGGAATACCTTGAGTTATTAGGTGAACAATACTTCGCGATGTGGTATGCACTGCCCCTTCGTCGTCACTTGAGGGTGGTCCAACCAATGGGCTATACTCTGGTCCTGATCGTGCATGATTTCTAGAGAATCTTCCACTTCGCGTATCTCTGAACATCAAGGTAATGGTATTAACCATTTTTCATATAATAACATTTTAATCAAAGTATTTAATGATCTTAAATACTTACCTTGCGGTCCTTTGAAGAATCTTTGCTCCGCTTTGCTATATCTGACTAAGGTATCAACTGCAAATTCTGTAACAAATCCTCCCAGAATTTGATCGAGCTAATGATCGAAATCCCACATGATCTTGTTTTAAGAGGCTTCTAGTCATCACACTAATTTTGGAGTCCACACTATAGGACTATCGAGCTTCCACCTTCCTTGACTATCTATCAATTTAGCTCACCACTCGTACAGTTCAATTGGGAAGGTGCAATAGAAAATTTTGTGTATCTCTATATATAGATATCTATTAAACCAATCTTCCTTTGACAGGCATGAATTCCTATTTTCTTGCACCGCGAACTCGTGAATCTTCCAATCCAACCACTTTTCAATTTCTTTCTTGGTCGGGTTCTAATGATGCAACATCACACATCTCTTTTAAGCAGATCCTGATCTCAACTATGGAACCATTTGTTGTCTTAGGGGGCCCTGACCCAGGTTCAGGGTTAGTTGTGCCAATCAACAAAACCCTACACTACTAGCCCTTTCGGCAACAACCCATGAAGCACAGGCTGCAGCCTCACCCGAAGCTGTATGCGCGGATACAAGAACCAAGTTTCTGCATCCAAAGACTAGTGTGATGTCTTCCAACGCCTTGGATCCGCCTCCACTCAAATTGATAAACTCCTAGGGCAGGTTACTGCAACTCAGTTAAAGTGGCCTTCAGACCTTCGCGAAGGTCCACGATCAGTTCTTGTGGACCCTTAACAGATGATTTACCTACTTACGCGCATCAAAAAGTAACCCTAGACTGGAGTTTGCGTAGATCTACTTTATTCATCAAAAAACATTAGAGAGATAATCTCAGACTTCGCAGAAGTGGCTAAACATTCATTCCATTCATTATTATTATAGATTCAAGACATTCACGTAGAATTTAATGAATATTTCATAAAACACGCCATTCATTGACAACATATATCTTAAACATATACAAATAGAAATACTCAGTAATTATTTGGAAAACTGTCTTTATTGATCTTCAATTCACATATTACAGACTCAAACTACCCTGCACACATAGTTGCAAGGGTCTGTGCACTCAACTACAGACTCTACCCAGGCCTCCACACACTTAGCTGCAGAGCCTTCGTGCTTTAGCTTCTGCCCAAAAATCTTCAATTAACCCAATTCTCTATCAAAACTTATCCTAAGACTCGCTAGGACTTGACTATTTATAGAATTTTTCATACAATGCCATGGTTTGCGGACCATGGGTAAATCTCAAAACCAACTCAAAACTTTACTTAAAAAAGGGGCTAAGCCCCTTTGACTCTTATTCATCTACGCACTCTGCTTCCATATATTGCGAAGACTTTACATCTTTTACGAAATTTGTTACAAAAAGTGACTAATTAATTCCATTATGCCCCTGGGGACCCCATCCCAACAGGAAGCCAAAGTAATCTACACAATGAACCAAGACATAGAAGTTGGAACTCAACCAGTGTGTCACCAAGTGTTGTAGCGGCTAAAACACCCTCCAAAATTTTGGCCTACAATTGAATTTTGGAGCCTACTGTGGATCTTGTGATCGATTATTCCTTAGTCACTTGTTGGTAAGCTGATGATCTTAATCGCCCTTCTTTGATCTTAAGAGTCGTTCATGCTTTATCTTTATATAGTATGTGTCATCTTTGGGCACGAGGATAATCGCTTATCATGAAAAGAGAAGTTTGTTTTGCTTCAAGGGGAAATATTTGTGAGAATGAGTTGTTCTCATTGCATAAGACATGTTTTGAACTCATTTCACACACTCTTGCACAAGTGTCTTATTTATCCTCTTAAAGTCTATCATTTTTTTTTTTTAATGTTCTGGATGGTCTATGTTGTATCACTAAGTGTTCAAGTGTGTGACCATAGTCAATTTCTATGATTATTCACTTTGGTTCCACCGATCCAACACTTAACCAAATTCTGGACTTCCCTTAGCAACCTAGCCTCATCCAACTTTCCTGAACTACGCACTTCACATCTACAACCCTCAAGATTTTCTCTTACTGGTTGGAACTGCACTATGCACAAAAATCCCAGCCTCCCTTGGCATCCAAAACTACATAGTGGCTTCCTCTAGTCTCATTTCCTCAGCCAGAATCCACTGCCTCTAAAAACTATGTAGTTTTGTCCTTTAGGCATCTTAATTACCCAGTTTGCCTTGCATCCTGAAACTGTGCAGATGTGTCCTCCTAGGGCCTCATCCCGCAGTAGTCACTACCTACTTAAACTGTGAAATTATGTCTCTCAGTGGCCATGAAGAAGGATGACATACTAGATGAGTCTCAAGGAGCTGAGCAAAAAGATATGTAGACCAAGGAACCCAAGGTATGATAGAATATTAGGATCACATGAAGACTCCATCTAATGCATAACCCTTTGGAGGGTAGGTATGGAAAACAATGAAATACACCTCTTAGCGTAACATGAAGGACCACTTGTCATTTTCATATCATTATGTCTTTAATGACATGCATGGTTGCAAGAACTAACAATCATTCCATGTGTTTCCTCTAAGTGTCTTGCCCCATTTCTCTTATTGGATCAATTGTTGTCTCTTGGCATGTTTGGTTGTTATGTCCTATTTGAGAACCTTTCAGGTGACCTTGAAGGTTGGTCTTTGTTATAAGAAGAGCTTCAACGAAAATCACATATAAAAAGACCTTTGTCGACGCGTTTCGAACCAACCAATGTGGTTCATCGTCAGGACAAGTTGAAGAAACAGATCCAGCTACACCCGTTTAAATAGACTGAGCAGAGACTCCAACGACTATAAACGACTCTAGGACCTAGGTCAAATTTTATTTATTTAATTATTAATATTTCTTAAAATTATTGGTAATATTA
>APFE030580334.1:104891-142349 GCA_000404065.3 Pinus taeda
AAGAATAAAAGTAAAAGAAGCCAAAAAATAACTTAAACTAGATCTAACAAACCAAAAAAGAAAAAAAATAAATAAGTACTAACCGCAGGTCAATAAATTCACTTTAAAAATATCAGATTAAAACTCAAGACCCATAAATCCAAAGACAAAGAAGGATAATCATACGAGTAGAAGTAAACTGCTAAAAGAGGATAAAGATAATAATATTTAAGAAATAGATAACGGTATATATAGTATATATAATCGATAAGAACACTAAGGACAGCGGCATCATCAATCAGGAAAAACGACAAGGAGAAACAAGAGACGAAGGACAGGAGAAAAATCACACAAAAACCATAAGAACAGGCGGAACGGAAGGTACCAGGGAGAACGATGAACAAACCCTAGACCAACACGGGGGGGAAAAGGGAAGGAGCCCTACGAAAGGGCAGGGATCCAACATCTACTTACCTTCCAGCTATCATCTCTGTTAAGATTGCTAGGCCTTCGCTCAATTTCAATAGCTTCCCTCAATTTGCGATGATGGAACTGAGCCACCTTGACAATGACTTTGGCCTCCTCAATACAGACATGGTGCTTTGTCCTTTCCACATGCTCAGCTAGGGCTGAAGACTTAGTTCTCCCATGTCTCAGGTCAGCTGCATGTTCACAAATTCTTTGCTGGATGGAGCGCCCTGTTTCCCCTATATAGGGAGTCCCACATGAACAAGGAATCAAATAAACACCCTTCATGTCTTTAGGGTTAACAGGGTCTTTCACCGACCGAAGGGAATTACGAATCGTCCTGAGGGGCTTGAAGGTTGAGGGAATATCAAACCGCCTAAGGATATGAGCAATCCTGTCTGTGGTCCCTTGGACATAGGGAAGATGGACACCTATACGACGCTCCCTAGGTTCTTTCTTTAATAAAGCAATCTTGGAGGCTTTACGGAAATCCTTCAGACCGAGGCGCCTGCTATATCCGTTTTCCTCAAAGACATCAAGGAGATGGGATCTCTCTCTATCCAAACTCTCATTGTCTGAGATTCTGAGCGCACGAGTAGCCAGGGTATTAAGAACACCCATCTTTTGAGCAGGGAAATGATGGGAATCGGCATGAAGATACTGCTCAGTGTGTGTTTTCTTACGGAACACAGAATGGGAGAGAGAGCCATCCTTCTTCCTGGAAATCAAAATATCCAAGAAAGGGAGGCTACCATTGACCTCTTTTTCCATGGTGAACTTAATCGCCGAGGACTGACCGTTGAGGTGATTGAAAAAATGATCAAGCTCCTCATGGCCATGGGACCAGATGACATTGGTGTCATCTACATACCTTTTCCAAAGCTTAGGACCCAGACGAGCTGAGGCTAGAGCCTTGGCCTCGAAACTTTCCATAAACAGATTCGCTACAATAGGAGAGAGGGGGGAACCCATGGCAACACCACAGGTCTGCTCGAAGAACTCACCCTCGAAACAGAATAACGTGGAAGTGAGACATACCTCAACCAGATGCGCGGTGTCCGGATCTGTTAGGCGATAGATCACTTCCATGGCCTCCTTAATAGGAATGCAAGTATACAGGTAGACCACATCAAAGCTGTCCATCTTCCCTATGTCCAAGGGACCACGGACAAGATTGCTTGTATCCTTAGGCGGTTTGATATTCCCTCAACCTTCAAGCCCCTCAGGACGATTCGTAATTCCCTTCGGTCGGTGAAAGACCTTGTTAACCCTAAAGACATGAAGGGTGTTTATTTGATTCCTTGTTCATGTGGGACTCCCTATATAGGGGAAATAGGGCGCTCCATCCAGCAAAGAATTTGTGAACATGCAGCTGACCTGAGACATGGGAGAACTAAGTCTTCAGCCCTAGCTGAGCATGTGGAAAGGACAAAGCACCATGTTTGTATTGAGGAGGCCAAAGTCATTGCCAAGGTGGGTCAGTTCCATCATCGCAAATTGAGGGAAGCTATTGAAATTGAGCGAAGGCCTAGCAATCTTAACAGAGATGATGGCTGGAAGGTAAGTAGATGTTGGATCCCTGCCCTTTCGTAGGGCTCCTTCCCTTTTCCCCCCCGTGTTGGTCTAGGGTTTGTTCATCGTTCTCCCTGGTACCTTCCGTTCCGCCTGTTCTTATGGTTTTTGTGTGATTTTTCTCCTGTCCTTCGTCTCTTGTTTCTCCTTGTCGTTTTTCCTGATTGATGATGCCGCTGTCCTTAGTGTTCTTATCGATTATATATACTATATATACCGTTATCTATTTCTTAAATATTATTATCTTTATCCTCTTTTAGCAGTTTACTTCTACTCGTATGATTATCCTTCTTTGTCTTTGGATTTATGGGTCTTGAGTTTTAATCTGATATTTTTAAAGTGAATTTATTGACCTGCGGTTAGTACTTATTTATTTTTTTTCTTTTTTGGTTTGTTAGATCTAGTTTAAGTTATTTTTTGGCTTCTTTTACTTTTATTCTTAGTGTTATTTTAATTTATTATTCTTTTATATAATATAATTTATTTTATAATATTGAGTGGTAATTAATATATTAAATAATTTTACAAACTAATTAGTATAGCATTAAGTATAATTAACTGATATAATAAACTTCTCACTCACCTTTTATAAAAACTAACCGTTAGAAATTATTTTTCACCTTAACATACTAATAACATTTAGAATAATTAATGGATTAAATTAAGCAGCTTACTCATATATACATAGATTTAGGAATATTATATTTAACTAAATTAGTAATTTATAACAAAAAACTTGTAATATAACCATTTATTAGATTAAAAAGAATATTATTCAATTATATTATAAAGGATATTAATCCCATATTTTTCTTATTCCCATTCATTTATTAAAAAAGAATATTATTTAACAACCTTAGGTTATTATTTGTTTTAATTTAGTTATTAAATGATTCACTCTTAAATAGTTGTTATTTATTTATTTATTTAGACCTAAGGTTTCTTACTTCCATTATTTATTAATAATATTATTATTATTATGAAATAAATAAATATTAATAATAGTAGTGTGAAATAATAATAATATTAAAACAATAATATTAAATTTTTTTACTAAGGTCATTATTCTAAGGAGGTAATTCTCGTTTAAATTTAGTTGGACCTAATTTTTATTGTTTCCATGAATTATTTCTTAATATATATATAATATATTATTATATATTATATATTATATATTATATATATATATATATATATATAACAGGAATAATAATAATATTACCAGTATTTTAAGAAATATTAATAATTAAATAAATAAATAAATAAATAAAATTTGACCTGGGTCCTAGAGTCGTTTATAGCCGTTGGAGTCTCTGCTCAGTCTATTTAAACGGGTGTAGCTGGATCTGTTTCTTCAACTTGTCCTGATGATGAACCACACTGGTTGGTTCGAAACGCGTCGACAAAGGTCTTTTTATATGTGATTTTCGCTGAAGCTCTTCTTATAAGATCATCCCTTTTAGGTTCTTACAGTGCACCAAGTGGAGGAGTTCTTGGGTGGTACCAACGGCTTCATGGATCTGATGATGCTGAAGGAAAGAAAATTATTTAGGAGATATGTGGGCCGAGAGAATGGGCTTGAGTCTGATAGCTAGTATTTTGGCTATGATCTTGTAAAGGCAGTTGCATAGTGAGATGGGCCGAAAATAATTGAAAGAGGTGGGATTTTCGGCTTTGGGGATGAGGGAAATGAACGTGGATTTGATGGCCAAGGAGATTTTCCCAGATAGGCAGCAATGCTCCACCAGCTTAAGGAGGTCCAGACCCAAGAGATCAAACAAGGCTAGGTAGAATTCAATGGACCAACCATCTAGTCCTGGGCTCTTATCTCTTTGGAAACCCTTGATAGTGGCCTCTAGCTCCCCCAATGTTACCTCCTTGATTAGTTCCTCCCCTTCTACTTCGTCCACAAACCTGGGGAAAAGTTCAGCCATACGCATGATTTCTAGCATATTGGCTTCCCTTGGGGCCGCATATATATTCTTGAAGTGCAATGTGGCTAAAGGGGCGAGCTCTCTGGAGGTACAGACCTGATGCCCTTGGTCATTTTGAAGCTCCCAGATGGTATTGATGGCTTTTCGCCCATTGGCAAATCGATGGTAAAACTTTGTATTTTTGTCTCCCTCCTTGAGCCAGATTGCTCGACTTCTTAGGCACTAGCTTGCTTCTATGTCCTTGAGGACTTGAGTCCTTTGTTTACTGTTTTTTTTTAGGCCGAAAAAAACTATATTTCATTTATATCATTAATATAAACAATGACATTATATCAGTTCCTCTGGTCTTTCTGATGAAACAAATACAAGATATTTTACCCCAAGGCACAAGCCAGAATTAAAAAACATAAATGTTCCACATATATGTGCCTAAAATAGGATCAGCATAATCCAAAAGCTCCCATTGAACATCATCTGAATCAAAACTCGTAACTACACCAGGATTGAAGTTATGGCAAACACACAACCCATAGCAAATCAAGAACATCAAAAAGAAGCGACACCTGGCATACTGCATCTAGCAACTGTATATTGTAAGCACTCATGAAGAACCTGCGATCACTGGAACAGCATGATTAGCGAATGGAAACCTTCATCTACCAGAAAGAAAAATCAGAGCTTTGTTGAAACAAAACCAGAGAAAGAAGAAGGAGCTAGAATCAAAACAAGAATTAGAAATCAGGAGGGAGAAAGTCCTGAATGGAGATAACATTGCCCTCAAAAGAAACCTGCAAGAACCAAAAGCCTGGAGCCACCCGGAGACCTTTTTGGATAAGTCGTCTGCAACATGGTTAAGATCCCTCTTGATGTGATGAATGGACACCCCCTTAGATCTATTCCTTAAAAAGTTAATCCTCTCAATACAACTAGAGAGCTGCAGATTTCTTATGATGTTCTTACCACAGAGACCATCAACCAAGACCTTAGAATCACCGAAGATGGAAACATCCTGAAGATTGAGAAAAAGGAAAAAATGAAGAAGGCCCACAAGGGCCATTGCTTCCGCCTTACTGTTTGAACCACTGCTTCCATTCCAGAACAGATGAAAATGACAGATTTCATTTACCACAATATAAACCCTACAGCCACATTCTCCCTCCTGCTCAGCCCCATCGAAGAAGGCTCTCGGAATGACAGAAAGGTCTTGCTGAATCACACTTTCTTTCTGGAAAGGAATATTAGATGAGCTTTGCGGGATTGGTTCAAAAATAGAAGTTATGGAGGATAAAATTTCCATGTGCTAGGGGACTTTGCCATTGAAGACAACCTTATTGTGCCATTTCCATATGCACCATACTGTAATGATGAAGATTGATCTCCATGATTTCTTTCGAAGGCTAAACCATAAGAACGCATCAGCAGTCGAAGAATGAGATAAGTGCTAGACACCATGGGCATTCTCCAGACTCCACCACAGAAGACGAGTCTTCTTGCAGGTAAAGAAAAGGTGGAAATTGGTTTCTTCTTTAGCCCAATAGATGGAGCAAACACCCGGTCCCTGCCACCCTCGCTTCCTTAAGTTATCCCAAGAAAGATTCCTGTTGTGAAATGCTAGCCATGAAAACAAGATCATTTTTAAGGGGCAACTTGTTTTCCATAGAATGGATGGAAAGGACGGCTTGAGCAGAGAAGGAACTTTGCCTATGAAATCTTTATAAACATCTTTAACTTGGACCTCATATAAAACCTTAGAACTTCTCCAGATGAGATTATCATGCTCCTTTGAACAAAAGATTCCATAGTTCCTAAGTTGAAATTTAATGTTGTCCCACAGTGAGGCAATGTCTGTTGGCATCTGCATATGTTCATCTTCCTTCCATTGGGGGATGGGACCATTCCATTCAGCAATAAGACTTTCCCAGTAAAAAATACCTTGTCTGTGGAGAAAGTTTAGCAGAGGCTTTTGTATCTCAATCACTTCAGAACCACTCATAAAACAATCTTTTCCAATGAGAATATTTTTACCTGTTTGGAAGTGCCAAAATAAATTTTCCAGAAAAAATTTACCAATTTTCCACAAGCTTTGCAAAATAGGAGATCCCCTAGGAGAGCCTAATTGCTTTCTCCTGAGCCAATATGTCAGGCTCTTCCTTCTTAGGTATTTGAAATGAATAATGTTACTCCACGGACCTTCCTCAAAAACTCCTCTCCATAGCGTCCTGCATAGTAGTCCTCTGGTTAGTTATGTGTTCATAATGATCTTTTTGTTCCATGGAGGTGAAAGTGCCCTCCGATTGATCTTCAAGTTTTGTAATGGCCTGCTCTGCTTGCGTTAAGATTAAGTCTTCCTATTCCATTTTCTTGTGTGCCCAGACTCTGGAAAGGCCCTTTATGTCTTTGAGGTTATTGAAAAAAGCTATTGCAGGGTCCTCCTCCTCGGGGATGGGATGGGAATTTCAGAAATCTGAGATGAGCTTAATATAGGAGGGGTCCCGAAGCCAGGTAGAATTGAATTTGAAGGGGGCAGCGATCTTGTGGGATCGATCACTATCTAGTCAATTTAATGTCTTAAATTTCTCTACATAAATTATCAATCTGGGTATTGTAAACTGATGAAGTGTGGTGCACTATATGTGCTTAGTTAACCTTTCTCTTACTTCGTTGTTTTATAGTTTATGTTGTTTTAGGGGTTTTGTTCTTGTTGGTTTTCTAAAGTGTCAAACAAAATAAAATGCAATAACCAAACAATGAGCTAATGACTATGAGACCCAGTATCCTTGTTGCTTCAACAAAAGGACAAGATGATTCTATCATGTCATTAGTTCAATCAAAATAAAATGCAATAACCAAACAATGAGCTAGTGACTATGAGACCCAGTATCCTTGCTACTTTAGTGAAAGGACAAGATGATTCTATCATGTCATTAGTCATTAAAAGGCTATGTGCATCACTAATCTACAATCAACTTGAAAGCAATTTATGTACATCTAATATACATAAGCATAACAAAATTGAATGCAAAATTAAATGACAACTATACAAGGCAGGGGCCCCTCTGCCACCTATGAAATCAAAGCAAAATTGAACACACTTGCATGAATGAAAAATCTAATCTATGAAACTTGAAAGTAATCAAATCAAATCAAAACAATATTTAGAAAATGAAATCTACTCTACCTTACATTCTACAAAGCAATATTTACAAAATGAAACCTACTCTACCTTACATTCTAATGTGCTCCATGACATCTACTTCACATCTCCTTCCATGTTGAGAACATGAAAGATTTATTCAAATTCTTCAAAAGTACAAAGTACAACAAATTTCTCCAAAGCTTTCAAAAGCCATCAAGGAAGAACTACAATCTTAAGAACTAGGGACTAAAATGACTAAAAAGACTTCAAAAAGAGACTAACAATGAAGAAGAGAGATCTCCTATTTATACAAAAAGATGAGAGCCATCTCATTAATGATAATCCATGAATTTCTCCCTCTACCTCTAGAGTCCTAATCAAAATAGGAACTAAAAAGACACGTCTTTTTAGAGTTACAATACAATTAGGAGATGTGACACATATCCTCATGATCCCATGATTCTTTCCACTCAAATTCGAATTTGGCCTTAGAGTGCCACATAAGGGTCTTCTAGAAGCCTCCTTTCAACCTACACATGTCAACAATCTCAACCCATTGGTTAGGTATAAGCTTATGCACATTATTTCCTAATTTTTAACCACAAATTCATTTAAAAGGCTTAGAATTAATAAAGATTGTAAAAACATGAATGTGGCCCAATGATAATGAAAGTGGGATGAATGTGGTGACATAGTAGTGAAATGGAGGAATGGAGGTGATATAATGGACATAATAGTGAAAGTGTAATGGAAATGAATGACATTTTCAAGACTCAACATACCCCCCAACTGAAGCTATTGCATGTCCTCATGCAATATATATTACATTAACTCTTTTGATCGTTGAGCTTTGGCTTAACTTTGCATGATATCATCTGATAACTTTATATTTCTGCAAAGTGTTTTACTTGAGTTGCAACATGGTTGGTTCTTGTGTTACAACCATTTTTTTTTTTGTTGCCTCCTATTTTGATCTTTGAACTTTGCAGAATGATATTTTGAATATTGTTGCAAAGTATATCTTTATTGGATTACATGATGGTTGGTTCTTGTGTGACAACCATGCTTTTGTTTGTATCCAATTTATCCTTTAAGCACTTTTTTTTTTGAAAAGCCATTGTATGCTCATAATAACAATGTAATAGTTAGTATTTGTTGGAAGTATGTTAGCTCTTGAATATGATATGGACATGGCAAGATATGAAAATGAATGTATTCCCCCCCTAACTGATGGTATTGGCAATTTTATGAAATGAGGAAGAGAAATGTTTTTCCAACAATTATCATTCTAGCTTTTTATGGAATTCTATGGTCAAAAGTTAGAAAATGGCGTACCTTCACTTACCCTTTGGAATGGATGAGTTGTATGTGTGGTGGCTGAAAAATTTCTGATCATATTCTTCTTCAAGTGGCTGAACAAGAGGAGTCATGGATAGAGAGATAAGATGAATTTTATTGCTTCTACTAAAACTTGTTGAATCTACTCCAAAATGCTGAAAATAATAGTCTTCATGTCTTCAAAACTCATTGGCACAATTCCTACTATGTGAAAAGATGTTCTGATTTCGAACATAGTAGGAAATTGTTGGCTTAGTGGCCATTAATGGATGCCACTAGTCAACACGAGAATTCTCACCATTGATGACAATGGGAGTCAAGATGCCCAAACACATCTTGCTAGGTACGAATGAATTTGTCGATGTCGAGTCACCTAGAAGATCTGATGAACAAGGGACATTAATGTATTCCCATTGTTTATCAGCATGAGGACTTGCCATTAAGGCATGCAAGCCTCAAGGTGTTTTTACAAAGAACTTTAGACTCAAAGGACTATGGACTCAATAATTTGCATTGAAACAGGGCTTATTTGCGGAATGAAAATGACAGGGAATGAAAGATGAAAATGAAAGATGGCAATGGAGAATAGAAATGGCAATGGGCAATAAGCATATGAATGAGCCTCTTGCTTTTATTTGTGGGTTATGAATGGATAAAAAGAAATGGAAAATGGATTTGAATGTAAATGGAAAAGTATGAAGTGAATGGTTTATTATGAAGTATGGACGTGATGGATGTGATGGATGGATGTGATGAAGACAATAATATCTAAAAGTTTTTCAAGTGTTTGGATCTGATTTTGCATCAGCATATTTCCTCTTTGTTGTTGATCATCCTCTTATGAAACAAATTGGTCTCTTAGAGAGACACCATTCTCTTGTAGTCATTTGTCCTTCCTCCTGGAACCTGCAAAAAAACTAATACTTCTTCTGCAATGGAATGTAATATTATCAAAGGAGAGAGGTGTTCAATCTCTCTAGTTATGATATTTACACACAAAACTAAGAATTTGTATTAATGAAACAAGTTCTCAAAGGAAAAATCAAAAGAATTTATACCTGCTTTGGAATTGGTGCCCCAAGTTGAATGTTGCTTCTTTTCAAAAATTTATTTCATTATTTGCCATTTCAAACTCTAATGTTAGATTTCTCATTGTATAGATTTTGTTGAGATCTTTCCAATGATACTTAAATCATCAAAATCTGATTTTGTATGAGAAAGATAGGCTGATTTGAACAATGAGGTTTTTCTGGCTGCGGAATTAGGGAAGAGCTGCGGAATTGGACTTTAGCTGCGGAATGTGCACGGTTCTGTAGCTAAAAATCTTGAATACAAATTTAGCCATTCATCTTTCATCATCAATCCAAAATTAATCAATACCTTCAGAAAAGTGAGCAAAAACTTATTCATTTCATTGATTCAAAATTATTATTTTTTTTCTTGACATGCAGCGACTTAGTCTGGCGACTCAGTGTGGCAACTTAATGATAACACACAATTTGACTTCCCTTTGACCGGGGTCTTTTCCATCAAATTGGACCAAATGAATAGGACACCATCCATGTACTGACATTTCCCCAGCTACCCATGTGGCTTGTTTTGCTTGATGGCACCTGCAACCTAGAGTTTAACAAAACAGCTGCAGAATCCGGGGTTAGCTGCGGAAACCGGGATCAGCTGCGGAAACCCTGTGTGAGCTAGCAGCTGCGGAAAGTGGCTTGCAGCTAATGAAAACAGAGTGTGGAAAGTACTGTGAAATGGAGTGGCTGTGTGCGTGGAAGAGGAAAAAAAATGTGGAGGAGTGAAGGCTGTAACAAATTGCTATCCCATCTTAATAAATACTTCATATCCAACAAGATCTTGCAATCATTCCAAAACTTGTGATGACTTTGTTTATTCTATAAATATCTGCACCATGAATTGCCAACATATGAGCTGATTGAGTGTATGGAAAGAACATTTGATTGACAACAATGCTGATGCAATTTCCCACCACTATAGGGACTTTCTTTATATTCTTTCCAACATTTATAAGGTCAACAATAATCTGTGGTGAAGTTTTCTCTATTCAAACAATTTCAAGGAGTGGCATCACATTTCCATGAGAAAAGCTTCCATCAAAACATTTATCAAGTTTCAAGTTTTTTTAGTGAGCAATGGAATAAAACATGTCTAGTCAGGAAGAAGAAATGGCCTGGCGAAAGTTTAAAAGATTAAGCTGCGACGCTCATAAAAAGTTGCCATCGGGACCTAGTAAACCACTGTTTTGAGGCAGTATCAACTTTTTAGAGTTCCCGGTATCTTGATCTGGAGTCTGAATTTCTTTCATTCTTTTCACAAATTAAAAAAAATTCAGCAACCTGACGAGCATATCCTTGCTTTGCTTCAATGTCTCTGCTGAAGTCAATATTGGGCTCACAATCCAGCACTTAATGCTGAAACCTTCTAAATACTGGCATGTGTCTGGACTGGCCCTCAAGTAAATAAATCCATCGGGAGCAAGCCCAGGTAAAATAGAAACAATTGGATCAAACCATGAATCATGGATGCTAAGCTCCATCACATTCATCCACTTTGCCTCATGAACAGCTCGCACAAACACCATCCGATCACTGAAAACACTTCTTTCCATGAGTCGTAACGGCTTTAAGCTACCTGCAGAATCTCGCTCTTGCATCACCCTCGTTACAAAAACATAATTCTGCATAATCTACAACTCCCGTGCATTTAAATTCTTGAAATCATTGTCATCTACCATTGATGGAACCAACCTACACGTCATTGCTGTGAAGAGCCGTATGTAATTTAGACAGTGTCGTGTTCAATTCAAACTGTTTGTTAAACAGGTGTTGGATGAATGATTTAAAATAAGAGATGTGTAATTTTATTTATTTCCAGCACATAATTTAATTCCTAATTGGATTTCTCTTCTTTAGGCACGCTGCATTAAATCACTGCTGTTCATTTAATTAAAAACTTTGTTTTTTTCTCACACGGCACTCAAAAATACGCTCCGAAGAACCGCAGATTTCTCCCAGACCGCCACAATTTCCTCAAACAGTTTCTGGGTTATCTAAGTCACCCAACTGGAAAAGAAACCCATGTTTTATTTTTTTTGAAATTCGTCTCTCTTTGGGAAAATCGAGCGTTTTAAATTTAACGGTTTTCTATTGTTTACGCATTTTTTCTGGATCAACTGTTCTGTATTTTTATGAATGCACAGAATACCCATACAGGGTGGATGAGGGATGCTGCGGTGAAAGAATTGATTCATCGATGCTTATTTTCATTGATTTACAATTTGAGGTTCCAACAGAAGCCCAAAGGCATAAGGTTATGCAAAAGTGAGTGGCCTTGGATTGGTAAATTCGCTAGTCAAAAGGTGACCTATGGCAATATACCTATTGGATAAAAGTTCACATTTTCCTTGCTGTTGCTGCATTCGGCTTCTTTTTTATTTTTGTTTGATTTGCAATTTGGAACACATGAAATAGAAAATGAATGGTGCTAGAATTTTCAAGGACATCCTGAACAAGTATTTTTCTCTAAGTATTGGTGACTGCAGCATGCTTTAAGTTTCTACTTTCAATTTATTTGCATAGTTTATGTAGGCCTCCATAGGTTTCAGATTTTGCTATGATTGAGAAATTTCCTATGTTGGCTTTCTAAAAATGTTCCAAAACCAAAGGCTTCCTATATGAATAAGATGCACAGTTCAAATGAATGCAAATCAATTGCTTACAAAGGGATGAGAATGCACTGAAATGAAATCATGAAGAGGCCAAAACATCAAATCAATATGCAGATTTTTCATGTTTTTGATATTAGGAGGGTTTTTTTTTTTTTTTTTTTTTTTAATTTCCACATAAATTGGATGCCACATACACTCTTTTGAAAGCCACACAAGGATTTTTTTCAATTTCAAGCAGCAAAGACTTCAAGAAAAACATGCTAAAAACAGGAATTTGACTGAGGTCTTAGGCTGGTTTTTCATTGATCTGAGCTGGGTGACTAGGATAGGATCCATGTCGAGACAATTCTGAAGATGCCCATGTGGTCAGTTTTTTCATTGGACGTTTGTAACCTGCTAAACCTTGAAACAGCTGCGGAATCTTGTGCTAGCTGCGGAATCAGGGCAATTTCTACAACTGAGTTGCAAAACCTTACAAAGCAGGATACAGTGTTTTGAAGACCAGTACAAAGCATAACCAGACAATTTTGATCAATTTGAACCTATCAAAGCAGTTGAGTTTGATTATTTCATCATTTTTCTTTTTTATTGAATCAATTGAAATGTTTTATTTTGTCTCCTTTTTTTTTTTTTTTAACATAATAATTCTTTTTCTGATCCTCCAGATCACAGAAAGTGCAAGAAGAGAGCATACTCAAGAATTATTAACTTTTTTTTTTCATATGTAAGAAATAAGGTCTCCTAATTACACTTCCCGGCAACGGTGCCAAAATGTCTAGTCAATTTAACGTCTTAAATTGCTCTACATAAATTATCAATCCGGGTATCGTAAACTGATGAAGTGTGGTGCATTGTATGTTCTTAGTTAACCTTTCTCTTACTTCGTTGTTTTATAGTTTATGTTGTTTTTGGGGTTTTGTTCTTGTTGGTTTTCTAAAGTGTTAATCAAAATAAAATGCAATAACCAAACAATGAGCTAATTAATATGAGACCCAGTATCCTTGCTGCTTCAACAAAAGGACAAGATGATTCTATCATGTCATTAGTTCAATCAAAATAAAATGCAATAACCAAACAATGAGCTGGTGACTATGAGACCCAGTATCCTTGCTGCTTCAGCAAAAGGACAAGATGATTCTATCATGTCATTAGTCATTAAAAGGCTATGTGCATCACTAATCTACAATCAACTTGAAAGCAATTTGTGTACAGCTAATATACATAAGCATAACAAAATTAAATGCAAAATTAAATGACAACTATACAAGGCAGGGGCCCCTCTGCCACCTATGAAATCAAAGAAAAATTGAACACACTTGCATGAATGAAAAATCTAATCTATCAAACTTGAAAGTAATCAAATCAAATCAAAGCAATATTTACAAAATGAAATCTATTCTACCTTACATTATACAAAGCAATATTTACAAAATGAAATCTATTCTACCTTACATTCTAATGTGCTCCATGACATCTATTTCACATCTCCTTCCATGTTGAGAACATTAAAGCTTTATTCAAATTTTCAAAAGTACAAAGTACAACAAAGTTCTCCAAAGCTTTCAAAAGCCATCAAGGAAGAACTACAATCTTAAGAACTAGGGACTAAAAGGACTAAAAAGACTCTCATAAGCTAAGCTTAAGAACTAACTAATGAAGGAGATAGATCTCCTATTTATACAAAAAGATGAGAGCCATCTCATTAATGATAATCCATGAATCTCTCCCTCTACCTCTAGAGTCCTAATCAAAATAGGAACTGATAAGACACATGTCTTTTTAGAGTTACAATACAATTAGGAGATGTGACACATATCCTCATGATCCCATGATTCTTTCCACTCAAATTCGAATTTGGCCTTAGAGTGCCACATAAGTGTCTTCTAGAAGCCTCCTTTCAACCTACACATGTCAACAATCTCAACCCATTGGTTAGGTATAAGCTTATGCACATTATTTCCTAATTTTTAACCAAAAATTCACTTAAAAGGATTAGAATTAATAAAGATTGGAAAAACATAAATGTGGACCAATGATAATGAAAGTGGGATGAATGTGGTGACATAGTAGTGAAATGGAGGTGATATAATGGACATAATAGTGAAAGTGTAATGGAAATGAATGACATTTTCAAGGCTCAACACTTACCACCTTTAGGGTGCACGAGATATCACTTCCCACTTATCGAATACTACCACGTGCTTAATTCACAATCTTAATAAAGATACTTAAGGAAAGTTTAACACTTAAGCTCAATATTAATCATTAATATTAATCGATTGTGATATTCAATAAAATGTATGAATAGAGAAAAATACCCGATTAGGGTCCAAAATGCTGATACACAGTCATAAGAGAATTTATGCACTAGAATAGTGCATCACACCACACTTCAATCAATTATTCAACAAAATGGAAATTACAGAGTCTTGGCCCTCTCAGCTCGATTACAACAGTTTGTTTGACCTCTATTCAATCTCAAACCCTATCTCTGTCACTCAAACTCTTGCTTACTCACTCTGTTCTCAATCATCTCATCTCTTTGTCATTACATTCTTTCCTCTTTTATGAATCAAATCCTATCTTAACTGCATTGACATCTCAATCTCTATTTTTATCAACTCAACCATTAAATCCCTATTCTCAAGCTCTGATACACACCTATACTAACAGCTTATCTCCTATTCTAAAAATAATACAATATTCTAATTATTACAATAATTGGAGTAAAGATAATTTTTGAGAGATCCAACACTCTCTACTAAGAATTGATTTTGACCACTCAGGTCAATGAATTTCATCTCTTGTTAGCCACAACATGTGAACATACAATCACATTGCTGGCTAAGTCTGAATGCTCTTGCATCAAAGATTCAGAAGGATGCTTGGACTCACCAACATTCCTTCATATTAAGAGAGGGGATGTTGAAACCTAATCATATGGATTGGGTGAACAATTGCAAATAGTGTAAATAATAAATAAGGGAAAAGGAAGAATCATCGGGAGATGAAACTCAATAGTCACTCCCTCATGTATATAACTATGAACAACCCAAATGAATATATAGATTCTCATTTGAGGAGTTATCTCCTAGACTGACAATCACTTGACTATCGACCATCTTTTCACTCTTAGGATCATTGCAAAGAAATTTCACAATAGTAAAGCTGATCTCTTTTGTTGTTTTTTGGACTTTAGAAAATATTTTGAGACTATTTGTCATGAGAAGCTTTGGGAGAGACTTGAAGAGATCATGGTTCCTCTTGAACAGAGGATTGTTGTGATCCACCTCTACGATACTATCACTGCCAAGCTTAAGACTAATGAAAGGTGGTATAAAGACATTAAATGAAATGTAAGAGTTAAGAAAGGGTGTTACCTATCCCCTACCCTTTTCATCATATATATCGTTAAGCTAGAGGAATGTCTGGAAACTCTAGGATGCAAGGGCAACAAGCTTTCTGGTGTAACCATTACTCTGCTACTTTATGATGATGATATCGTTCTTCTTGCAAAAATCCATGATGACCTAGACAAGTAGCTTAATACTCTTCATGTCTACTGCTTCAAGATGGGTATGACAGTTAATAATGATAAGACTAAAGTCATGATGATTAAATCCAAAAATATCACCCATTGTGGTTTTGTTTATAATAACCATTTCTTAGAGAAGGTTTCTTCTTACAAATACCTGGGTATTGACTTCCCTCATCAACTCAACTAGAATTATAGCATCGAGAAAAGGATTATTGGCCATTGGAAAGATTATTATGAGCTTGAAAAAATTTGTAAGTCGACTGATCTTTTCATTTGGAGTAAAAGGAGGTTCCTCTTTGAGACTCTCATCACTCTTGTTGTCTTATATAGTTGTGAAGTTTTGGGTTGCAATATATCCAGAGAGTCATGGAGAAATATTGAGATGATTCAAAAGAAATTCATAACCTAAAACCTAAAGATCAAGGGAAATACTCCCTATCCTATCCTCTTGATCGAAGCTGGTCTATCCCCCATTGAAAATATGGCTATGTTTAGATATCCAATGTATAAGAAGAAGCTTTACAACATGGAATCCAATAGGCTCCCAAAAATCACTTCTAACTTTAGTGAAAGCCCCCACCTTCGCCTCAAGCATGGGTGGCATAAGGATGCCTAGTCTTTACTCAAACATTGGGGAATTAAGGAGGAGATAATTATGGGAAGAAAAGATAGTGTCAGATATACTGTTACCTCAAATTTTAACAACAAGATGTGGGAGGATAAGGATTTGGATAGTAAAAGGAAACTAAGATACTATAGGGAGGTGATCAACCCCACCCTTGATAACCAAAATTATCTCCCTATGTTGATGAAAACTAAGAAAAAAATGAACATCACTAGGATTAGAAATAATTCTCATAAGCTTCAAAGTGAAATCGAGTGGTGATCTACTCCCAAGATTCCCTGGAACAATAGAATATGTCATATTGCGATAGTAAAAAGGTGGAGGATGAAAAACACTTCCTTTTAGACTATCCAACTCTTACTGACATCCGCTCTCAATTCCCTAACATATGCCACACTTACAATCTTCTTGACCTATTAATCCAGCCCAACTATAATTATCTTGGAGCTTTTCTTTCCCTTCTCTTTGATCATAGAAACAAGATTTTGAAGAATCACACTGAGATTCTTTTTCTTTTCTTGAGGTTTGATAGGTCGCATTTGTCTTAGTGGATGTTAATCATCATCATCATCATATATATATATATACACACATATACACACACACACACATATATATATATATATGTATGTATGTGTGTCTATATATATATATATATACACACACACACACACACACACACACACACACACACACACACACAGATATATATATATATATATATATATATATATATATATATATATATATATATATATATATATATACATACATACATACATACATACATACATACATATATATATATATATACACACAACCAATGTAGATTCATCTTAACTCTATACCTATTAAGAGCCAATAGGGATCAAATCCCTCGAGGTGCAAACCTTTTCTCAAGTTTTACACTCAAAAAAGAGGCTTGCACCTTGATGGATTTGATTGCTTTAGAGGCTTTCATAGATTCAGATTTAAGGTGTATCTATGCTGGTTCATATTCAACCCATTAGATATTTTCTCATCCCATTGTATTTTGGGAATGTTTAACTTACAATGTAATTATGCAACTGGTGGGATTTGGTTCTAATTTTAGTAATGTTGATTTTTTTCTTTAGGCTAGTCAAAACTAAGAAATTCTTTTGATCTTCTACATAAGGGTCTAATATTTTCTTCGAGAGTCTCAATTTCCTTTTATTTTAAAGTTCATTCTTGCACCACAAATTTTCTTTATATTCAGAATTAATAATACTTTTAATAATACTTTTAATAATATTATTGGTCTTTTGTAAAATGACATTGGGAAATTTCCATTGATTTAGTGAAAGTTTGGCATGTTGACACCATCTATCACACACCCAACCCCCTCAATCAACTAAAAGAGGTGGGTGTTACAATTTTTCATTTTCTTCTAACCACTTCAAATCCCACTTCTAACGTCCCCATCTTCTTCTACTAGTTGAAAAATTATAATGCTCACCTGAAATCCTACTTCTAAGGTAGCCAATCTTCTTCTACTAGTTGAAAGTTTTCTGATCATATAAAATTCGTCCCATTCTGACTCATGGACACTAAGATATGACCTTTTACACAAGTATTGCATCAACATACCTATACATATGACACATAGGAAGTGACATGGAAACTAGGCCATATGTCACCTTAAGGGTGTAGCCTTATAGTAAGGCCACCTAGTCATGTGGAGGAATCTGTTACCTTTATCATGAAATAATTCCCTTTTATGTATTTATTTGGATGGCTTTTTACTTTCTTCCCATAATTTATTCATTGATTACATCATCTCCACTTTAAATAATAGAATAGGGAAAAATTTCAAAGAAAATAAATGGTAATTTATTACCCACTTCTTTGCATTATTCCCCAAAACATTATTATTTAGGAAATTATATTCAATCAAAATATTTGAACCACATTCCCAAAACAAATATTATTTTAATATTTCTTTTTTGCCTCACTTTCAAACTATATAATATTTTAATATCTACCTTTTGTAGTGTGGAGAGCTCTTCCACAATACCTTTTTATTGACATTTCTTACCCTGCATGGACTTACATTCCTCCAATTTCCCACTCATGCATGTTCATATTATCAGTAGGGGAGACCTAAAAAAGGATTCATGTAACTTTCCTATGTGTTTTTTCATTAACTAATTTGTACCCATATTTCCACTTTGTGCATATTGCACCACTCACACTTAATCTATTTTGTATCTGTGGTTGGAGTTGTGGGTGTGAAAAGACTTTGGAGAAAAGAATTACTCCCCCATGGGCTATCTTGCAATCTTTCGACTTAGTATAATTTCTAGGTCAAGAATACTTATCACATAAAATTAAAATATGAACACATAAATATACATTTTCTATTAAACATAGTCTAAACAAGAAATACATTTTCCCATAAAAGAATGGCTTTTCTAACATGATTTTGATGAAACCTAACGAAGTCTTTTAGATATTAAGGTTATAAATGCCAAGATTCATAATTTTGGGTACCTTAGGGGTTCTTGATGGTGTTGAATCCATTTACACCATAAAAAAACCAATTCAAACACTCCTAGTTTTATATTTTTTGAAAAAATAATATTACTAGATTCCGATGAGAAAATTGTCATTTGGGTGAAATCGTCGCTTTTTTAGACAAGCCCTTTGTATTAAAAAAGTAATTAAATCTTATTACTAGGAAAGGAGAAACTAAAATTTTATCTCATAAGCATAATTCCACACCAAAATATGAAATTTATATCTCCACATATTTCCTACTTTTATGAGCAAGTGTTGATGAAAAAACATTGTCAAATATGATACTAGTAGGAACATTATAATATATGCAAAAATTCATATAATACAATCCAATGAAATAATAAAATATGATACAATGCTTGATAAATCCTACATGGTGGTGACAGAACAATCTACAAATTTAGATAATTATAGAAGTGTAAGTTCTTGTCCCAATCATGTATCGATTCCCATAAACATATATCTAATTTGTAAGACTCTAAGAATATTTGGAAGCCTCATGCCAAGGTTCTTCCAAGTTATTATTTAGGAAATATTTTGTGTTAAATACCAAATTTTACACATTCATCCAATGGGATTTCAATCTGATTTGGAAAAAAAATAAACCCCTTCATATCCATTCTATTTCCTCAACAATTGATAGCAGACTTAAAAATCGACATGAATCATCCACCATACTACATTCCAATATTTAATTTTCCATGATGTAACACTAAATTAACAATCATAAATTAACTACACTAGGAGTGATTGAATTTCTTCTATGCATCCATCCTGACTGCAACAATATTATCACTCACACACAATTTTTACAGAGTAATGAAAGAGAAGCGAATGGTTACTTGAAATATGCATCAATTAAAAGATTAAGTACGTTGTCTATACATTCATTTGCAATACTCCAACAAAACCAAAATAATATCATATCTTGACAAATATATTACAACAAGATAGTTTTTCCTTCAATGAATCAAGAGAGGATTGATAATGGAAAAATTAGCTTTATCCTCCTTTACACACATACTTCCAATCCTTCTCTAGTTCTCCACATATTAACTAATTTATAAAAATAAAACTAAATCTAAAATAGGTCAATATCGATAAGAAGTGGATAAGACCAATTTCAGTAACTAATTTTGAAAAATCAAAACTACAAATACATTTTATTTTTTGCAAGCCTAATCCATAATATTCGATAATAATGATTCTAGAGTCCGAATAGTTATTATAAAATTAAAATCATGGCATGAGGAATCCAACTTCTTCAAAAAAATGAGAATATCTAATAATGTTTATAAAAATTTGTTGATGCTCTTGCATCAGACTCTCAAAGAAAAAAATATTCGTATACTCCTATCTAGGAGATATTTAACCCTTTTCTATTACTTATCTTTGACTGAAATTTTAATGATGAAATAAATTTCCTCTAGCATCTCAAGGATTTCCTTGAAACAAATGAAATATATTATGGTATGCTCTTGGAAACGTATCTCTCTCAATCCTTATGGCTAATTCCTTCAGGAACTTCTTTGGAAGGACCCGAACCTATACAATTGAAACCATCTTTCTTGTGCATGAAATAAACATGTCAAAATTAATTTGAAATTTCTTCTTTATGGTTCCCAAGGTACTTGCTCTATTGACTACTTCCATTTATTGTCCAAAATATTCTGCATTATGGTTGTCTTCATCTGAAATTTGGAGTTCACACATTAGCTTCTCATTGGTTTCTAAAGAAACCATTTCCTTGACATTCTTTTGTTCATTTTTTAAAATCTCCTCATTCATAACCCTTTCTACCATGGATACTCTTGGTTTATCTCTATTTTCTACCACAAAAATTTGATTGATTATCATATTCTCATATTCATTGAACAATTCCTTCTTTTCTCGAGTATCTCAAGGATCTCCATTAAACAAATGAAATATATTATGGTATGCTCTTGGAAACTTATCTCTCTCAATCCTTCTGGCTAATTACTTCAGGAACTTCTTTGGAAGGACCTGAACCCGTATAATTGAAACCATCTTTCTTGTGCATGAAACAAACATGTCAAAATTAATTTGAAATTTTTTCTTTATGGTTCCCAAGGTACTTGCTCCATTGACTGCTTCTATTTATTGTCCAAAAGATTATGCATTATGGTTGTCTTCATATGAAATTTGGAGTTCACACATTAACTTCTCATTGGTTTCCAAAGAAACCATTTCCTTGAAATTCTTTTGTTCTTCATTTATTTAACTCTCCTCATTCATAACCATTTCTACCATGGATACTCTTGTTTTATCTCTATTTTCTACCACAAAAATTTCATTGATTATAATATTCTCATATTCATTGAACAATTTCTACTTTTCTCCAGCATCTCAAGGATCTCCATTAAATAAATGAAATCTATTATGGTATGCTCTTGGAAGCTTATCTCTCTCAATCCTTCTGGCTAATTCCTTCAGGAACTTATTTGGAAGGACCCAAACTTGTACAATTGAAACCATCTTTCTTATGCATGAAACAAACATATCAAAATTAATTTGAAATTTTTTCTTTATGGTTCCCAAGGTACTTGCTCTATTGACTACTTCCATTTATTGTCCAAAAGATTCTACATTATGGTTGTCTTCATCTGAAATTTGGAGTTCACACATTAACTTCTCATTGGTTTCCAAAGAAACCATTTCCTTAACATTCTTTTGTTTTTCATTTATTAAAATCTCCCCATTCATAACCATTTATACCATGAATACTCTTGTTTTATCTCTATTTTCAACCACACACATTTCATTGATTATCATATTCTCATATTCATTGAACAAATCCTGGTTTTTTGGAAACAAATGATTTACCTCAATTATTGGTCCACATTCCTTGCATTATGCTTCATCCTTCAAAAACTCTTTTTTATCCAACATTAACACTTTATTATTGCTTTCATCCTTTAATGATAGAAGTGTATGTAATATCCCATCTTTCTCAAAATTGTAAGTGTTTTGGATCCCATTATGTGTTACTTCCCTGTAATATTGCCAAGGTCTTCCTTGAAAAATGTGGCAAACGCCCATTAGCAAGACATCACACAAAATTTCATCTTTATAATTTCCAATTTGAAATTATACCTTACATTGGTTAATAACCAAAACTTGATGACCCTTTTGTAACCAACAGGCCTTCCAAGGTGTAGGATGTGGTGTCTTCTTTAAGTTAACTTTTCTACCTTTTGTAATCAAGAGACCTTATAAGGTGTAGGATGTGATGTCTTCTTTAAGTTTAACTTTTATATGATTTCAACAAAGACTAGACTATCCATGCTACCACTATCAATCATAAGTTTGCAACACTTACCTTTGTACTTACACATAGTTCCGAACAAACTCCTCCTTTAAGCTAGTTCTTTGGTCTCTTGTTCTTCCTGGATCAACACTCTTTTTAATAAGAAAGATTCACCTTCCTCAGGAGAATTTCAACTTTAACTATATCTCCATCCTCCCCCTTGCCTCTACCACATGAGCACCTTGTTGGCTTGTTTCTTTATGTTCAGGACATTACCATGTCCTAATTGTCCACAATTGAAACATCTAGTTTGATAACATCTTCCTTGATCACTGCCTCTATAAAATGGTCTCCTCCCTTTAAAATCACTTTCTCTTGGTGTTTGACTACTAGAACTTCCTTCTTCTTCTTTTCAAGACTGAACTCCTTGTTTGTCCTTTATCCTTCATAGGATTTCTTCATCTACTTCTCAGTTTTTATTTATGAGAAATCTTCTCTTCTGCTGACAAAGCTCCTTGATATGCATCTTTTTAAAGGAAACAAGCTAATTTCATGTTTAATTTCAAACATTAAGCTTGTAATGTACCTTGCAAATTTTTCATCATTCTCTTCTACATGTCCAACCCTAATGTTTAATTTTTAGAATTACTAAGTGTATTCTTTAACAAGCATGTTCCTTTGTTTAAGGTTCTGCAATTGCTTGAAAGTATTAATACGATAATATTTAGCTAAAATTTTACCTTTAAGTTTTTCGACCATCTTGTCCCTATCTTTAATTTTTGATTTTCCTTTCCTCCCTTATGCATCTTGTACCTCATCCCACCATAGGTCTACATGTCCTTTAATGCTAATCACTGCATACCTTACTTTCTTATCCTTGTAAACATCCTCACAATCAAAGTATTTATCTAATGCATGTATCCAATTCATTATCTCATCAATATTCAAGTTACCTTCATATAATGGTACTTCCATTTTTGGCTTGGAAGACATCTTGGAAAGCATATTAAACATTTTCTCCTCTAGTGTCTCCTCTGTTTCTTCCTCACTAGAAGCCTCTCCCTCCTCACTAGAAACTTCTTCTTCAACATCATTGACATCTCCCATGCCAGTTCCTATTTTTTTTGCAGATTCCATGGCTACCATCCTCTCATGAAGTCTTTGCAATTATACCTGCAAAAACACATTTTCTACAAGCCTTCCCACTCATGCTCCCTGAGTTGTCCGTCTTGCTACTCCACTTCGATCTGCCATAACTAGTTCTCTGATACCAAATTGATATCAAAGTTATGCCAATTTATTCTTTAGGAAACAATTTGTGTTAAATACCAAAGTTTACATATTCATCCAATGGGATTGCAATTTGATTTGAAAAAAATAAACCTCTTCATATCCATTCTATTTTCTCAACAATTGATAGCAGACTTAGAAACCAACTAGAATAATCCACCATAATACATTCCAAAGTTTAATTTTGCATGATGTAATATTGAATTAACAATCATAAATTAAACACACTAGAAATGAATGAATTTATTCTATGCATGCATCGTGACTACACCAATATTATCACTCACACACTTTTTTTACAAAGTAATGAAAGAGAAGTTATAACAGCCTCCTCCCACATCTATCCAAGTAACCAGACAACCAGGGTAAATATGTGATGAGAGGCTACTATGATTGGATTCAACCTCCTATGTGACTTTAAGGAAGTGGAACAAATGGAAACACAACATATATACCTTCCACATCAGCCACAAGACTCCTAGGAACCATTCCAACTACTTAGGTAGCTAGCCCCTAGGTCACACTGAAGTTTTTAACCACTTGACCTCTGGACCCTCTCATGCTATAGGCCTTCTAGTGTCTAGGAGGCTCTAGACACTCCCATGACAAGGCATGCCAACATCCAGGGACTATTTTTCTCAGCATTGTGCCAGCTTCCTCAAGATTTCTGCCACTTTTTTAGGCCCAGAGCATAGGTCACTGCATTGAATTGAATTACACCTTCAGAACAGTAAGGTAATAGAGAAACAATGATGCAAAATTAAACACTTGAACAAGCCTTTAATCAGACCCCTACTAGCTGTGAAAAGAATTTCATCAAACATATCACAAATATGTAATCTACAGGTGTAAACAACATATTTAAGCATAGAGATCTCATACTTATTTGAGAATCGCTAAGAACCATTGTTCCCTCATATCATTTGCTGCATTATCATCTATTAGGTCATATATGCATTTTCTATTCATTTACAAGCAAAAACTTGATGAGATCCATACATAGACACTGCCATAAAACTCATACATAACCAACATAATAGCAAAAAAAATACCAATGAAATTAAAACCATATGATCCACATATACCAGTATAATACTCATAGAAATACAAGGAGAAATAACCTCATATTGATGACATAAAATCCAAACCTGTGATGGGACTACCACATTCCACCCGACATAGAATGGCTAAGCCAAATCTCTCTTCAACCATTCACACTTGTGCCATATTCCAAGCATGAATGTGGGACTCAAACCAAAAGAACCAACCAAGGAATCTCGAGGCTAAACCACCTCACCCTCATCAATATAAACCAAACTTTACCGCAATCCAGATTGGATCACTAGGCCAACACAATGAAGATGTCATAATAGGCTTTACCATGATCTCTACCCAATCACTAGGCCAAACAAGTATGGATGACACTAGATATATCCACCTACATCATGAGGAATTTTCTTGTCTCCTAGTCTCTCAGTCTTTCCACAATCCACACTGAGTCACAAGGCCCTAAATCGATACCCACTCTCTAGGATGTACTGCATATCCTAACTCAAGATTACTAGGCCCAATGGAAAACAAACCACCTCTTGGCTTTATCATATATCTTACCATTCACTAGAAAGGATTCCTAGGCCCACCGATGCGACACAAAATCCAGCTTTACTGTAATCCATAGTCTAGTTCGGGGGTTACTAAGCCATTTTTTCTATCATTCGGAGGTCCACCTCACTCAACTTTGAATCCATCTAAAAATCCAACTCAACTAAAACATGAGAACCCCATCACACCATGGTTATCTGGAAATGGCAAGGCTACGCTGAGAATACTATCACACTTGGAAAAACCAATGCCATAACAACAAAAGAACCACATGCAATAACATGCATGCCAAATATAGCAAGGAAAATACACATGCAAATCGATACTTGCAAAGAAAATTGTTGTAGTTATGTGATGTTGCATTTCCTTGCTTGATGTCTTGTTCCTCTTGCCTTCTTTGTGTTTCTTGATCCAATGCCAAAATGCTCCAAGAAAAATATGTGTCCAAGAGAGAGAGAGAGAGAGAGAGAGAGAGAGAGAGAGAGAGAGAGATAATAATGGGAGTGCTCTAAAACTGAATTGAAAAAAGGTTACAAACTGATCCTCAGAAGCCTTTTTATCAATGAGGCATCTATTGTCTTCATTTTCCATTATGTTCCTTCATTTTCCTCCTCACATGAAACTTGTGACCTTTCACCTTCCTTTTCTCCTAATTTCCGCTATTTTCATAAATAAATGTTCCAAAAGTGACATTTTTCCTTTACAAAGCCTTAGCCACTAGCTTTGTCAGTTTCCTTAGCCATAATAAACCAATGAACACCCACACTAGGATGTTTTCCCAACATACAACTTGGAATAAGTGTCCCATCAATCGTGGTTATTATTTTTCCTTTATTAACTTTTATTACATGGAATTTTCACCAAGGCTATTACAAAACCCTCCTCCTTGGGGGAGTCCATTCTCAATTTTCAACAACACCTATACCTCAACAAAACCGCTGAAAAAAATACTACCCATGGAGCTTTATAAGATAGCTTGATGTAGTATTTACAATGATCACCCTATTGAGAAGCAAACCAGCATGACAACATAAAAAAAATAATATCATAATGACATGACACCCATACTTCTTATTGGAGCTTTATAACATAGCTCACGGCGGTATTTACATCCACATACATATATAAATATACCAAAACATCATCAAACATGTATCCAAACATATACCGAATACATATACCAAAACTACTTTGCCTCAACTAGAAAACAAGGAATGATACATAATCCACATATGATCCAGCATGTCCCATGTAGCTTCATCAGGTCCAAAGTGCTTCCACTGCACTTCAACTTGCTTGATTTCTTGGTTCGAGAGCATGATCGCCTTTTTCTACAATATACACTAAGGCTTCAGCTAGAATTCTCCATCTAGTTCCACTTGCAATAAAAACTAGTCAATCACATGATCAACATCTTTAACATACTTCTTAAGCAATGAAACATGAAAAAAATCATGAACTTTCATTGTTAGAGGCGGTGTAAGTTGATAGGCTACTGGCCCAATCCTCTCAACAATACTGAAGGGTCCATAAAACCGTGGTGCCATCTTGACACATGATCCAAACCTTAAGGAGATCTTCTTTAGTTTGATGCACAAGTACACCTATTCCTGAACTTGGAACTCCTTGAACAACATGTTCTAATTTACATAGCTTTCTTAGCCTGTGTTTCCTTTAGATTCTTCTTTATAACTTTCATTTCCCGTTCCATGTCTGCCAATATGTCTAGTCCAATCAATGCCATGTAAACTAGATCACTCCATCTAATGGGAGTATTGCAACTCTACCCATACAATGCCTCAAATGGACTCATATTCAAATATTCTTGATACCCATTGTTATAAGCGAACTCTACTAATGGAAGATCCTAGTTTCCCTACTAATGCATCATGTACATCCTCAACATGTCCTCCAATATCTTGTTGACCCTCTCAATCTCTCCACCCATTTTTGGATGGTAAGTTGTATTGAAGACCAACTCTATGCCCAAACCTGCAAATTTTACTTCCAAGTTTTGGAAGGAGTTGTTTTGCAGGTTTGGGCACAGAGTTGGCCTTCAATACGGCTTACCATCCAAAGACTCGACTGGGATTTTACGAGATCTAATCCTTGGTAACCCTATGATAAAGTCCATGGAAATGATATCCCATTTCCACTCTGGAATTGCAATCGGATGTAGCAGTCCACCTAGATGCTTACACTTTTCCTTCACATGCTGACAATCGAAACACCTAGCCACAAACTTTGCTACATCCTTCTTCATATTCATCCAATAATAAAACATATTTACTGCATTCAATGTCTTCTGATAACTTGGGTGACCCAAATATGTGCTTGCATGAAACTCTCTCAAGATCACCTTCTTGAGCTCACTGTTGTCTAACACATATATCCTATCTCTAAATTTGACCAATCCATCCATTGTAAGGCAAGTCCATATCTTGTGCACCTGCACTTGTACCTGTACCTATACCACTACCCGTACCTATACCTATACTACCACTTGTACCTGTACTTGTACTCTATTGCAACCTGTGCATAATATCCATATACCTGACATCCTACTGACTTGCCTGCAAGATCTTATCCCATAAGTTTGTCCCATCAGAGCTCATAGCTGCTAAGTGATTTACCTATGTCCACCTGCTAAGAGCATCTCCCACCCTGTTCTCTTTACCTATGATATATCTGATCCCAAAATCGAACTCACTATTCGTGGCCAACCATTGAGCCTACTTACCATTCAGGTTTAGTTGGTTAAATAAATACCTCAAACCAATATGATCACTCATCAGTACAAACCTCATACCAAGAAGATAGTGCCTCTGCATCTTCAATGCATGTATGATCATTGCTAACTCAAGATCATGCATGGGTTAGTTCTGCTCGTGCTTGTTTAGTTTCTACTACTCATAGCATACCACCTATCCATCCTACATGAGAACTCCACCAAGTCCCCTCTTGCAAGCATCTACACACACTAAAAACTCCTTGTCCATATCTGCAATCTTTAACATTGGAGCATGTGTCAACAACTTCTTAAGCTACTCAAAACTAGCCTCACACTCCTTTGTCCACTCAAACTTATTACCCTTTCTCTATAAAGATGTAATATGATAAGCAATATGTGAGAATTTCCTGATGGACCTCCTGTAAAAGCCTACCAACCCCATGAAAGATCTCACCTCATCCAAATTTATAGGAGCTACCCACTCCATGATGGCCCTTATCTTTTCTGGATCTACTACAATGCCCTCCTTGGAGACAAAATCTCCCAAGTAGTGTACCTCAGTCTAAAAGAAACTACACTTGCTAAGCTTAACATACAACTGATGCTCTCTCAACAACCTCAATGCTACTACTACTAAATGCTCGACATGCTCTTCCTTATTTTTAGAATATACCAATATGTCATCAATGAACACAATAACAAACTTATCCAAATACAGATGCAACACACTATTCATAAGGAACATAAATGTAGTCAGAGCATTAGTCAAACTGAATGGAACTACAACAAACTTATAATGCCCATACCTAGTCTAGAAAGCTGTCTTGTAAATGTCCTCCTCTTTCATGCATATCTGATGGTATCCTAACATCAAGTCGATCTTAGAGAACAATGTTTCTCCCTTGAACTGATCAAAGAATCATCAAGCATTGGTAATGGGTACCTGTTCTTGATGGTCACTTTGTTCAACTACCTATAGTCAATGTACAATCTGAGAGTACCATCTTTCTTCTTCACAAACAATATCGGTGTGCCCCAAGGTGATACACTTGGCTTAATTTATCCCTTGTCCAACATTTCCTTCAAATAAAACTTCAACTCTACCAAATTAAGTGTGCTCACCTTGTAAGGTGCTTTTGATGTTGGAATCGCCACTAGCACTAACTCAATAGAAACTTCTACTTCCATGTGAGGTGACAACTCTGTAATGTCCTCAAGAAATACATCTTGAGATTGCTGTAGAACTGGGTATCCACTCAAAATATATGTATCCTCAAATTCCATACCTTTGTCAATAGAAATATGTAGGGCAAATAACACACATCCTTTTTTGCAGCCATGCTTTGCCTGCATAGATGTCACCATCCTAAATGATGTGGATTTCTTATTTCCTTGTAAGACTCTTGGTTCCCCATTGTCATCCACACTCTCAATCTATTTTTCATAACAATCTACCTTGGTTCTATGGAGGTACAACCAAATAATTCCCAACAACATACTGTATGATCCCAATGATAATATATTCAAATGCGTTGTGGTAGGCATACCATTCAAATAAACTGCACAAGCTCTTACCCAATGATGAACTCACTTATTTGTACCTATAGCCAACTGCATTAACCAAGATTCTGCATGCAATTCGTTACTTAAACTACACTTATCCACCATGTCAGAATTAACATAACTATAATTAGATCTAGGGTCAATCAAAATAGAAATAATTTGATCATAAAGCTTACCGTTTGTCTCAATGATAAATGCCTGATGATTTTCCTGTTTGTTATCCAATGCGGCATAAATATGAGGAACACTTTGATCAACATCCCCAACATTTTGTTCCTCTTGTGCACTATATATCTCAGGCCTACCACCCTGATTCTGTGGAAAATATCTCTTAAGGTGCTCCTTTCCACATGTCCAACACTCCAACCGACCAGTACCCTCACCTTTATGTTGTTGTTGTTGTGACTGATGTCCCTGTCGAGCTGAATTGAACCTCTTTTATAGTGCCACATTTTCTTTCTCTTCTACATTCTAAGGTCTTTGTCTCTTAGGTTTCCATTTAACTTTACCTTTTTCTTTCCCTTTCCAACGTTGCTGAGATTCATTCTTATGATTTGACTATTCATAAAAATGCTTCAATTTCCCAATAACGTCCTCAAGTGACTAAGGCTCATCATATTCAATATGATCTCTAAATGCTAATGGAAATCCAATAAAAAATCAATGAACTTTAGCCTTCTTATCTTTAAGATATGACACATACCTCAATAGCTCCAGAAACTTGGTCGGGTACTCTTCATATGTCATTGATCCCATCTTTAAATGATATAATTCATTGGCCTTAATGTGATAGTACCTTTCTGACATGTATATTTCCTGGAAATCCTCTTGAACTCATGCCAAATCAAGTCATTGGTCCTAATGTCTCTAACCTGTTTCACATCTTCCCACTAGATGTCTGCTTTACCTCTTAGGCTGAAGATAGCTACTCTAGCCTTCTTATTATATGTGTAATTATGCAACTCAAATAAATTCTTCATCCCATGTATCCAAGCCTCTACATATTTCGGCTTCCTCACATCTCCATCAAAAGTAGGTGGCTTCACTTTCTTAAACTCATCTAGCAAGTATCCTTATTACTCCTCTTGTAAGGATGATAACGATGATGATCATGATGCCTATCAGAACCAATACTATAATAGTACCTGTATTGTTACAGGAAAATTTGGGCACATCAACCCCAACTTCCAGACCTGTATTATTAGGGTCCATCAACCCCTAATTCAGTTGTTTTCATTCCCTAATGAAGTTAACCTACATCCTGCTTTCCTCCCAAGAGTTTCATGACACCATTCATCCAAAAAAATGTCCCTAAGGAGATCATCGCAGGTGGCCTTCTATTTGGCTACAATGAATGGTAGGCACTACACTTTCTGGGTGATATGCATAGCACGTGGCCTTTGTATCACCTGTGATGAGCAAGATCCATCGAATTTTTCAAATGAATCCATTGGATTCCTTATCCAATGGATGCTTCTAGAGGATTCTAGAAGGATTGGGCTTGCTTTTGGATGAGGAAGGAGATGAATGAACCTTAATCCATTATCCCTTCCTCCATGGAACCACTTCCTAAATATGGAAAAGCATTCATGAGGGCCATTAATGGCCTAACCTCCTCTATTTAGCTATAAAAGGACCAGGCATTCAAGGCTGGTTTGAGGTTGGAACTTCTTGAGCTAAAAAAAAGTATGCTTGGATTCAGTTTACATTCCCCCAACATGATGAAAGGGAGAGTCTCCTATAACTAGATGGAAGTCGCTGCAGTGAAGCAGGATGGTTATCCAACGCCTTTTTGGCTTCGTCTAGATAGACAAAGATGAATGAGGTGATTCCCTTCACATAACCTAAAGGGAAACTTAACTTTACCAATAGGTGCATGCCCCCCAAGCTTCATTACATTCACTTAAGTAGACTACTCATGGCTATCAGGTGGATGGAATGAAGGTTCTTTTATGAGATCAAGTGAAAGACTCGACTGGGATTTTACGAGATCTAATCAAATACTCGACTTGGAACTTTGCTCCAGGGGATCTTGTTTCATTTTTAAAAGAGCTTGACATAAAATGAAAAACTATGCTTGGATTCAGTTTCATTTTTACACAAGTTTGAAATGAAAAAACTATGCTTGGATTCAGTTTACATGCCCCCAGCATGATGAAATGGAGAGTCTCCTGTAACGAGATGGAAGTCACTACGGTGAAGCAGGATGGTTATCCAACACCTTTTTGGCTTTTTCCAGATAGACAAAGGTGAATGGGGTGATTCCCTTCAGTAAGACTCTATCTTTTCCAAAGAACGCTAATTGGTTCAACTGCTAAGTGGTATATCGAATTGCCGAGAGCTTCTTTTAATAATTTCACGCATTTAGCCACTAATTGTTTGACCCACTTCCAGTTACCCATCAGATATGAAACTGGAATGGAAATTTTGACCAACTTTAAACAAACGACTTCTACTCACATATCTGATCATATTCATGAGTGGCATCATTGTTGTTGCATGGTTAAAACCTATGTTCCTCATCAACTTTTAGTTGAGTGGTTCATTAAGTCCTTATTGCCATCTATCACTGAGGATGTGGCTAAAGGTGGAGTTGTTACAGAAGAGCAAGTGATTTCTCGCGCCCAATATTTGGATTTGATTTATACACAATCCGACACACTCTATAACAAAATTCCACATGCACCATGCCTTGATCAATCCATTCCACCTCCAACATCAAATAGGGACTCTCATGCCAGAGACGATGTGATTGGTTCCTTGAGCACGCAAATGGTGAGTAAACCATCTGGTCAATCACTTTCCAAAAATCAAACTGTGAATGCACCTAATGTTCCTGCTTCCGAGATTAATGCCATGTCATCTGACAAAATTAAGACTCTAAAGAAACCAGGAAGCAAGAAAAAGGGGAAAAATAAAAAGAATAAGGAAAACCCTCCTTAAGAGAAATCATTTGATTCCTATACTTTGGGAAAGAAACCTTTTTATCCATGTTTGATATGTGATAATGATCATTTTACAAGAGATTGTCCTCACTGCTCGAAAGTCTCTAAATTGTTAAAAGCTTCCACCGCATCTACAGGGTTGACAGATCTTTTTCCTAACCCGAATACCAACGTGGTTGCAACTGAAAATGCTTCCACATCCTAGGCATTAATGCTATCCATTGCAAAACCTAAAGATGATGTTTTGGTTCAGACACATAATAAATACTACGGTAATCCGCCATCTTCTTCAAATAATCAGGCCACTGATCAACCTGGTTCTTCGATTTTGACTGCATCGGAAAATATTCCACCACCCATTCCCCAGAATTAACAATAAAGCCACCTAAGGGAGTTGTTCATAAATCAATATTTAATCCTTGAGCTCGAGCTACTCAAAATTACAATATAGTAGAAGATCTTGCTCAGTCTCCTTCTGCTATGTCAATGCTTGAGGTATTACAAAATTGCCCCTCCCAGAAGCAGGCTTTACTGTCGGCAAGAGGTGGAATAGGTCCAATGGCTTCTAATCTTGTGGTTTTTAACCACTCAGGATATACACCACAATTACCAGCTCAATTGGATTTTTTGATTTAGGTTCAAGCTCTCAACAAAAATATTCATCGAACCATCATAGACGAGGGAGCTTCTACTTATATTATGTCAATGAGCTGCTGGAAAACATTGGGGTCACCTACATTGTCAAGTTCACCAACCACATTGAAGGCTTTTGATGGAAGGACTTATACTTCATGTGGGATTTTGAATAATTTGCAAGTAGAACTAGGGGGAAAAATGACAACTGTTGAGATTGAGGTGGTTGACGGACCCCTTGATTACAACATTTTACTTGGATGACCATGGGTTTATGCTATGCCTGCTGTTGTGTCCATGTACTTTCATACGATTACATTTCCTCATAAAGGTGGAATAACAATTATCGACCAAACCTCATTTTTTGCCTCCAATTCTCAAGTTATGGGAAGCATTCCATTTGTTAACAGATCCCTGTTTTCACTTCAATCTATTGCTGTAGGTCTTTTTAAATATCCCTCATTAATGTGTACTTTCACACTTCCTCCACCTTCTGGAACATTGGAAGTTGCGAGAGTCGAGACATGTCATATGTTATCCTCTAATTCATCTGATTTAAAGAGGATCACTAATAGTATTGAAGATGAGAGTTTTCCTGAGGATAGTTTATTGTCTTGTGTCAACCTCATTAAAAAATAAACAAGGGTTCGAGGATAGTTCGTTGTTTTGTGTCAACCTTGTTAAAAAATGAAATAAGGGTCCGAGGATAGTTCGTTGTCTTGTGTCAACCTCATTAAAAAATGAAACAAGGGTCTATGAGGATAGTTCTTATACTATGTCAACCTTGTTAAAAAATGAAACAAGTCCATGAGGATAGTTCCTGGTCTTGTGTCAACCTCGTTAAAAAATGAAACAGGGAATCAGAGCATAGTTCCTTGTCTTGTGTCAAGCTCTTTTAAAAATGAAGCAAGATCCCCTGGAGCAAAGTTCCAAGTTGAGTCTTTGATTAGATCAAGTAAAATCCAAATCAAGTATTCACTTGATCTCGTAAAAGAACCTTCATTCCATCCACCTGATAGCCATGAGTAGTCTACTTAGGTGAATGTAATGAAGCTTGGGGGTCATGCAGCTATTGGCAATGTTAAGTTTCCTTGTAGGTTATGTGAACGGAATCACCCCATTCACCTTTGTCTATCTGGATGAAGCCAAAAAGGTATTGGATAGCCATCCAGCTTCACCGTAATGACTTCCATCTGGTTACAGGAGAATCTCCCTTTCATCATGCTGGGGGCATGTAAAATGAATCCAAGCATAGTTTTTTCATTTCAAACTTGTGTAAAAATGAAATTGAATCCAAGCATAGTTTTTCATTTTGAGATTGTGTAAACATGAAACTGAATCTAAGCATAGTTCCCTATGGTTCAAACTTGTCTAAAAATGAACCCATTTCCATTTTAACCCTTGTGATTTCCATTCTATCAGGCTCTTTCATCAGATGAGCCTTGGTTGTTTTCATCCCATTGCCACCATCCCTTTGGCCAATCATACCAATTTACCCTTTTGTGGAACAATTGCAATGAGTGGTCTTATTAGCTTGCCTATTCACATCAATCAACATGTTTTGAGAAGTTCCAACATCACTGGAACTAGTGGCTACCTTAGACACCACTCATTCCTCAAAATCGAGTCCTCTTTAAGCTCTTTTCAGACTCTCTAAACATGAAAAGATTGTCGAGTGCTTGTCGTTTCTAGCTCATTAAATGGATTAGAATTGATATCTACTCGGTAAAGTTTTACCCCTTTCTTCGGGTTGAGATAGATTAATTACAAAAAAGGTACTTGTTGGTCAAACATGATCAATATGTTCTCTCTTGTATTGTTTTATGCTTTTTCAGGCTTGAGAGACAAATGTATGAAAAAGAACTTTTGGAGTTCTATTGTAGTCCCTTTTCAGACTCTCTAAATATGAAAAGCACCGAGTTATCTTTGTCGTTAAACTTGTTAAAAACATTAAATAGTGACAAACTTGTCCATCTAGACAAGACCGAGTTTCACCTTCGCTAGACTTGTTAAAACATCAAATAGCGATGGATTCACCTAAAGGGTGAAATTATACAACAAGCATAGTTATCCTCCTCAAGCTTGATTAAAAATAAAGAGGTATTGGTTAGAAATGACTGGGGAAAAATGGGAAAAAGCTAGGAACACTTTATGGTAGCAGGTCACTCTTGAACATGACACTTTCACCTCATCATTGTGACTATGTGGGTTGGGTCATTCCAATTGATGGTTATCACACCATCGGTCTATCATACCATCCATCACTTTGTTTTGGGTCAATGCTACCAATTCACTTCAGTGTCGCCAATATGTTCAAGAGAAGTCATCCTTTACAATACATTGAACCTTCATTTTCATGCCTACCATTCTGTTGAAAATAATACTGAGAGGGGGGGGGGGGGGTATTATCTAGTTCTTTTAACAAATCTTCCTTATTTACACTTTGAATTATTTTTTTGCATATCAGTACCATAAAATAATGAGCAAGAAAAACAGACAGTCACATCAAAGAACACCAGATATAAGGTGGAAACCCAATGTGGGTGAAAACCACCTGCTGCAATATGTCTCTATCTTCTTTCAAATTAGAAACTCCTTTTACAATGGTCTTGTACTGGTGTAGTCCTTTACCAGTACGCATGCTGCAACCTGCAGAGAGCTACAACTCTCTCTCGTTTTCCAGTCTCTCCTGGAAGGGAGCTACAACCCCCTACTTCTTTTCTTTCAAGGACCACTTTTCATAAATTTTCAAAACTGGATCCATAAATATCAAATGATCATCAAGTACCAGTAAGTCACCCAGATAACCAGATCCACAATAATAGAAAACTAAACCCAGAACACCTTATCAACAAACAAAAGATCTTAAGGCAGATACGCAATTTCCTTTCCTCTGGCCCGCGTCGCTACGCACTTCACCTTTTGTGGCGCCGCGCACCTCCGCAACTGCACCTTCTGTGGCACCTCCGCAGCTGCGCCTTCTGTGGCACCTCCGCACTGCGCCTTCGGTGGCTTCTCCTGTGGCGTCTCCGCACTGCGCCTTCTGTGGCACCTCTGTGGCGTCTCCGCACTGCGCCTTCGCACTGCGCCTTTTGTGGCGCCTTCGCACTGCGCCTTCTATGGCGCCTCTGCACTGTGCCTTCTGTGGCGCCTCTGTGGCATCTCCGCACTGCGCCTTCTGTGGTGCTTTCGCACTGTGCCTTCTGTGGCGCCTCCACACTACGCCTTCTGTGGCGCCTCTGTGGCGTCTCCGCACTGCACCTTCTGTGGCGCCTTCTCACTGTGCCTTCTGTGGCGCCTTCGCACTGCACCTTCTATGGCACCTCCGCACTGCGCCTTCTATGGTGCCTCCACACTTCCGCAGCCGCAGCGCTCGAGAGATCACCCTTCACAGATTCGCTTTCCACTTCACTTTCATATAGATCAAGCTTTTGAAACAATAACCCAATATTTCAGATCTTAAGATATTCAACCCAAAAGCATAAATAAGCCAAATGATCTCCTTTGCTTTATATAGGCAAGCTCTTCCTCAAATCATGGATCATGGGGCTCAATAATAATAATAATATAAAACAATACCACGGGCCAAAACCATAATAAAACAATACCGTCGGTAAAATACCAAGGGTTAAACATAAGGAACCCCACGTGTGCGCGCTTTACTTCCTTGAAGTGTGTGCACTGGGGGTACGCACCTCATGAATGGGTAACCTGCGTGTCTGGACGCGGTCCCTGCACGGCGTACTTGCGAGTACGCATCTTCTGAACTGTTCTCCTGCATACTTCCTAATTCTCATCATATTGAGAGCCATGCCATGGGTGTTGCCATCAAGTACAACATCTGTAACATATAACCATACCAGAAACATAATGCCAACAATCTCCCCCTTTGGACTTGATGGCAACCTCAAAAACTTCAGCGACATTCTCCCCCTTTGACATCAAGGGCAAAGGGTTATGCTCCCCCTAAGAACATGCTCCCCCCGAATATGAACCAGATCTGCAAAGAAGAACCATAATCCACCAGACACCATTAATGACCAAGAAAGAGATAGAGACATATTGCAGCTATATTCAGACCAGCTCCCATGATCTCCTTTTGTACATCCTCCATAATGCCAACAATGCATTATATGCTCCCCCTGAACCTGTGCCGCAACCCAGCACTTGTACGCATATACCCCAGATGAATCATGCGTACAACCAACAATCAAAAGAGTCTCAACAATAAGATGATGCATCAACAACCCCCAGCTTTTGCTTGAGGTATTCAAAAGTCTCCCTGGGCAATGGTTTGGTGAGAATATCAGCAACTTGTTCCTTAGAAGGAACATACTCCAACTTGACCTTTTGTTCAAGCACTTGTTCCGGGAGAAAATGATACTTGATTGGTATGTGCTTGGTTTTTGAATGCATGACAGGATTCTTTGAGATGCTGATTGCACTTGTGTTATCGCATAAGATAGAGATAGGTGGTGTACAAGTGATTTGAAAATCCTGCAAGGTCTGCATCATTCAAAGGAGTTGAGTGCAGCAAGATGCAGTAGCAACATATTCCGCTTCAGCTGTAGATAAGGCAATCGAACTTTGTTTCTTGCTGAACCAAG
>APFE030580337.1:0-69682 GCA_000404065.3 Pinus taeda
TCATTTTCATGGTTGGACTCTTGAGGGAGAAGCTATCATTGTATTATTTCACTGTATCTCTGCAATTTTGGCTAAGGAAGACCAGGGTTTTGCAGTCCTTTTTGGGATTCTTGTGGTTACATGTATTGATGGTGTGTTTCTCTATGTACCTGTAAGTGTGTTATGTGAATCATTTCCTTTCTTTTCCTTCTGCACATTAAGAAAACGAAGTGTTAAAGTAAGAATTCATGACTGTCATGCTCTTCTTTTAAGTTTATTTAATTTCAATGTTTTCTACTGTTTAAGGAGAATTCAAAGTTATTGTTTGCTCTCCTTAACTCCTCACCTGTCATTCCTAATCATCCACCTCAATCAAAGGCATCAATACTATCTCCTACCTCGCCCCAAAGAACCCCCTGCAGAAACTGTGTCCAATCCCCGCACCAAAAATTGCCATCCCCTCAATTTGCCACCAAAAACCCTAAAAACCCCAAATCAACCCTTTTGATCAGTTTACTAGCCTAAAATCAGTGTTACCCTATTGGTCATCTCATCCATTGAAGATTTTACTTAGATTGACCGGAGAGAGCCTTCTCCTGCCCCGTAGGGCTAGCTACGAGGCTAAATGGTTTGATGTTGCCTTGAGGTTTGCCTTTTTCAGCATGAGGTGAAATTTCAAGTGCTAACAGTTCCCAATCACTTTCTTGAGGCATGAGACATGGAAAACTGGATGGATTTTTGCAGTAGGCAGCAAAGCCAACTTGTATGCTACTTCTCCAATGCGTTGAAGTACTTGATATGGTCCAGAGATAGTTTCTGACAACCCTTGTATTTGAATGATGTTTGCTTATATGGTTACAGCCTGAAAAATACCTGATCCCCTTCTTGAAATTGGTGCTCTGAGCGATGCTGGTATACCTGTTGCTTCATGCGGTTTTGAGCTTGATGAAGATTCTCTTTAAGATGGGCGAGCATGGTTGAACGGTTTTGTAGGAGTTGATCCACTGCTTGTACCTTTGAGCATCCCTTGATATAAGAAATAGGGGAAGGAGGGAGTTGACCATATACTGCTTCATAGGGAGTCATTTTGGTGGTGGCATGATAGTTGGTGTTATACCACCATTCAGCTAGAGGTAACCACTGAACCCAAAGATGTTGCTTTTCTGAAGTGAAACACCTAAGGTAGGTTTCCAAACATTTGTTGACGGCTTTAGTTTGACCATCTGTTTGTGGATGATAGGAAGTGCTGAGTTTTAGATGGGTGCCTTGTATCCTGAAGGTTCCTGCCAAAAATTCTGGTGAAGACAGCTCACGATCGACACAATAGAAGTGGGCATGCCATGCAATTTGAAGATCTGATCCATGAAAGATTGAGCGACCAAAGTTGGTGTAAACGGATGGGGTAGGGCGCAGAAATGAGCATACTTCGAAAGTCTGTCCACAACCACCATGATGACTGACTTGTTTCCGGACTTTAGAAGACCTGTAATGAAATCCATAGAAACCTCCGTCCATATTGATGTCGGGATGGGCAATGGTTGTAATGTGCTTGGTGCTTTGACGGTCTCCCCTTTGTGGCATTGACATACATCGCATTCTGCTACAAAAGTAAGGATGTACTTTTTCATGCCTGTCCAAAAAAATGATCTTCTGGTGCGAGCATACGTCTTCTGAAAGCCTGAATGTCCTGCAAGTGGGGATGAGTGCAATTCTGCCAAAATGCGACTTTTGAGGCTGGATGTTGGTGATATTACGACTCTATCCCTGTAGCGAAGAATCTCATTCTGTCACGAGTAGCCCTTGGTGGGATTTGGATCCGCCTGCAATTGAGAAATGAGTATGGAGAGCCCGAGATGTGAAAACCATTCCCTGCGAGCCTCTTCAATCCATTCTGGAATGGGAAGGGAAATTGCTAGCAGGGTACTTTCTTCCTCAAATTAGCGAGAGAATGCATCTGCTACACCATTTTCTTGCCCTTTTTTGTAAACGATCTCATAATCATATCCCAGGCTTTTGGGGAAAGCCATTTATTTTTTGTGGGGAGATAGGCGCTTGCTCCACAAAAATATTTAAGACTGTGAATGGTCTGTGGGATTTGGAAACGTCGCCACCCAATAAGGTAAGACGCCAGGTCTCTACTACATGTAAGATGGCCATCATTTCCTTCTCATAGGTAGATTGACCCAGATTCTTCCCACTTAGTTGTTGGCTTGTGAAGGCCAAAGGTCGACCTTCCTGCATTAAGGCTGCCCCAATTCCTGTACCCGAAGCATTATATTCAATGACAAAAGATTTAGTGAAATTTGGTAGTGCTAAGACTGGAGTGGAACACATGGCTTTTTTGAGAGCTGTAAATGCCTACTGTGCATCCTCATTCCAGAAGAATGAATTTTTCTTAAGGAGTTGCGTAAGGGGCTTTGCTATGTGACCATAATTGCAGACAAATTTACGATAATAGCCTGTGAGACCCAAAAATCCTCTCAGGCTCTTCAAGGTCTTAGGTTGAGGCCAATCCTGCATTGCCTGGATCTTTTTGGGGTCCACCTTGACACCCTCACGCCCCACAATGTGGTCCAAATACTCTACCTCTGCCATGCCAAACGAACACTTGGACATCTTGACAAATAATTTATGCTTGCGGAGCAGTTGCAAGAGTAGATCTACATGCTGAAGATGTGCGGCCCAAGTGCAACTATAGATGAGGATTTCATCGAAGAAGACAAGGACAAATTTCCTGAGATATGGTTTGAGAATGTGGTTCATAAGGCTCTGAAAAGTAGAGGGGGCATTACAAAGACCAAATGGCATGACCAGGAATTCATAGTGGCCTTCATGAGTTCTGAAAGCAGTCTTGGGTATGTCGACTTCCTTCATGCGGATCTAGTGGTAGCCTAAGCGAAGATCCAGCTTCGTGAAAAATTGAGCCCCGTTGAGTTCATCCAATAAATCATCAACCACTTGGATGGGAAATTTATCTTTGACTGTCAACTTATTGAGGGCCCTAAAGTTAGGACACATCCGCGACTCCCCATCTTTCTTGAGCACCATGACCACTGGGGATGAATAAGGACTGATGCTGGGATGAATGACCCCTGCTTCCAAAAGTTCCTTGATGATTTTTTCTATTTCATTATTTTGGGTGAACGGATATCTGTATGGGTGCAAGTGTTGGGGTTGGCCCGGACCCAAGTGCCATGCTTATGATCATGCTTCCCCTCGCGAGCGGTGAGCCCTTGAGGCTTGTCAAAGACCGGCAGATGGTTATTTAAAATCTATTGCATCTCAGGATGAAGTGGCGGCGGCTTGACTTTGACTACCTGGATGGCATTAAATTGAGCTACAACTCCATGATTTACCTTTTTTAACAATTTTTCCATCCTATGCGAGTTGATGATAGAGGGGGCTCCCACCTGGAGTCCTCGGAGGGTATGTGTGTGGTTGTTTTGCTTAAAACTCATATACAACTCCTGGAAATCCATTGTGATTGGCCCAAGAGTGCGGAGCCAGTCAGCGCCGAGGACAATGTCTCTCACGAACCAATTATTTCGTTGCATGCCTTGGCAGGGATTTCTTCCCCTCAAACGCTCAAAATCAGAGGGTTTATTAAACATCGCCCAGTAGTAGTCTTGATTGACAGTGGAAGTACACATAATTTCATCCATCAAAAATTCGCAGAAATGGTGCATTGCTTTGTACGAGCAGTCTCTAACTTCCAAGTTCAAATTGCAGATGGAGGCACAATGAAATGTGAAGGCCGTTGTGAAAATGTCAAACTTCAAATGGGGGGTTATCAGTTGAAAACCCACATGTTTGCCATACCACTTGTTGTATATCTAACCCAAGAATATTATAGATCTGATAAGAAAATATAAGATAATCCAAACAAACCCAGAAATGATATGAAATGCTTCTTTATTGATCAAACCCTTAAGGTAGGGCAACACCATACAATCACTCCTTAAGGAAGGAGAATACTCCAAAAGCCATATGCTTGTTCATACAAGAATACTTCTCTTCATATCTCTCCATGTGGAGTCTCTAGCCTCTATATAGGCCTCATACATACAATACCATGCATCATTACCATGGTTTCCTCATACCATCAACTAATATCATGGGCCCCTTACATTATTATTAACTACTTGTGGTCCCTTACATGACATGGGTTAACAACCTTATTTATTACTATGGCCCATCCCATTATTACATTATTACCTTGGGTACCTCCCTTGGTACCCCATATTATCCCCCCTAGGTATATAACACATACTCGTTTAGCTTCCATGACTCATAGCATACCACTTTTCCATCTTACATAAGGACACCACCAAGTCCTATCTTGCAAGCATCTATGCATACTACAACCTCTTTGTGAGGACCTACAATTTGTAGCACTTTTGCAGGTGCCAACAACTACTTAAGCTGCTCAAATCTAGCCTCACACTGCTCTGTCCATTCCAACTTGTTACCTTTCCTCTACAATGATGTAATATGATAAGTCATCTATAAGAAGTTCCTCATGAACCTCATATAATAGCCTGACAACCCCATGAAATATCTCACCTCATCCACACTCTTAAGAGCTACCCACTCCATGATGGCTCTTATCTACTCTAGATCTACTGCAATTCTGTCCTTGGAGACAAAATTCCCCAAGTAATGAACCTCGGTCTGAAAGAAACTACACTTGCTAAGCTTAGCGTTCAACTGATGTTACCACAATAACCTCAACACTACTGCTATATGCTTGGCATGCTCTTCCTGATCTTTAGAATATACCATTATATCATCAATGACCACAATAACAAATTTATCCAAATATAGATGCAACACAATATTTATCAAGCACATAAACATAGATGGAGCATTAGTTAAGCCAAACGGAACTACAAAAATCTCATAATACCCATACCTAGTCCTGAACATAGTCTTGTAAATTTCCTCCTCTTTGATGTGTCCCTAATGGTATCCAAATTTCAGATTAATCTTCGAGAACATTGCTACTCCCTTGAGCTGATCGAACAAGTCATTCATTCTTGTCAATGAGAACTTCTTCTTGATGGTCACTTTTTTCAACTACCTGTACTTAATGCATAATATGAGAGTTCCATATGTATTCTTCACAGACAAGACTGGTGCACGCTAAGGTGATATGCTTGGCCTAATGTATCCCTTGTCCAACATTTGCTTCAACAATAGCTTTAGCTCAACTGACTAAGGTGTGCTCATCTCTTAAGTTTGTTTTGATGTTGGATCTACCCCTGGCACTAAATCAATAGAAAAGTATACCTCCATGTGAGGTGAAAACTCTATAATGTCCTTAGGAAATACATCCTGAAACTCTTGCAAAATTGGCTAACTACTCAATGCATCTCCATTCTCCACCTCCTTAACCTTATCACTATAAATGTGCACTGATAATAGCAAGAGCCCTTTCTTGAGGCTACAATTTTCTTGCATGGTTTTCACCATCCTAAATGATGTGGGTTTCTTCTTACCATGCAAGACTCTTGGTTCCCCATTGTCATTAACACACAATATATTTGTCATAACAATCCACCTTAGTTCTATGAAGATACAACCAATCCATACCCAACTACATACTATATGATCCCAATGGTAATACATTCAAATGTGTTGTTGTAAGCATACTATTCAAATCAAATGCACAAGCTCTCACCCAATGATGAACTCGCTTCTTCGTACCTGTAGCCAACTACAATAACAAAGATTATACATGCAATTCATTACTCAAACTACACTTATCCACCAAGTCAGGAGCAACATAGATATAATTAAATCGAGGGCCAATCAAAATAGAAATAACTTGATCACAAAGCTTACCATCCATCTCAATGATAGATGCTTGGTGTTATGTATGTATATTCTCCACTTCTACATAGATACAAGTAATTTTCTGCCCAACATCCCAAATAGTTTGTCCCTCCTTCACACTATATATCTTAGGCCTACCACCCTAATTATGTAGACAATTTTTCTTAAGGTGTTCCTTTCCACATATCCAACACTCCAATCAACCAGTACCAACACCTATATGTTGTTCTTGTGACACATGCCCCTATCTACTTACATTAAATATATTTTGCGCTGCCACATTCTCTTTCTCATCTACATGCTGAGGCCTTCTCCTCCTAGGCTGCCATTTACCTTCACCTTTGACTTTTCCCTTCCATCCTTGCTAAGATTCATTATTGCACTTTGAATGTTCATAGAAATGCTTCAATTTCCAAATAACTTCCTCAAGTGACCGACACTCATCATACTAAAATCTTATATCTAAATTCTAAGGGAAAACTACTAACAAATTACTGAACTTTAGTCTTTTCATCAGGAACATATGGTACATGCCTCAATAACTCTAGAAACTTGGTCGTGTGTTCTTCATCTAATATTAATCCCATATTTAGCTCATAGAATTCTTTCACCTTACTGTCATAGTACCATTATGAAAAGTATTTCTTCTTGAAAATCCTCCTGAACTCATGCTGGCTAAAATCATCTATCCCAATGTCTATGAATCGCTTAACATCTTCCCACCAAATGTTTGATTTACCTTTCAAACTGAAGATTGCTACTATTGCCTTCATATTATTTGTGTAATCCTGCAACTCAAAGAACTTGTTCATCCCAAGTATCCAAGCCTTTGCATCTTCCGACTTCTTCACATCTCCATCAAAATTAGATGGCTTCGCTTTATTAAACACCTCTCGTAAGTATCCCCTATCATTCGTCCTCTAAGGATGATAATCATGAGGACCATGATGTATATTAGAACCAGAACTAAAATAATACTTATGCTCATCATCCCTTCTAACATGTGTCTACCATTAGACCTGCTGCCATATGCCCTATTAGTCCTATCTTCTTATCCATCGTTGATTCGAAGTTGCCCTTGTCATTGCAATTCTGATAGAGTCTGAAGAATTATAACATTAACCTCTGCTTGGTTCTCTTTGTTACTGGGAATAGTGTCCACTCGGATGCTGCTTCCCACTAACATGGGTGGCTATCTTAGAAACAAACAAGTAAAGTATATTTTCACTTTCCTTTATGAAAATAGATAAGAGGAGAAACAAGGAGATCAACCTTAGTCTTTTGCTTGATTTCCTCTCCTTCCTGATAGATCTTTGCCGCTTCTTCTTCATTTACCCAACTTCAAAGAGCACCTGTGGAATCACAGCAACATACTACTATCGAAGAAAAAAGATCTATATTCATAAATAACATAGGACTAGATGTGTGTTAACCATATAAATGCATATATGAACAAGTACACAAGAATATGGAGGAAAACTAGAATAGATTTATTAAGATGAAAATTAGCAAGAGGATTACAACCATATGTTTTGACCCAGTGTCATCCTCCAGCTAGAAATCCCTTCTTCACCTCAAGAAAAGCTTAGATCACCCAACACTGTGAATGTACACCAGAAAACCAACAACACTTCTCTATAAGATACAAAATTCTAGCCTTTGGATCTCTGTGATGAGGGATCCATATATAGATGATTATAGGGAGGTGAGTCATCTTCTGGGATCTTGATTAGTGTTCTCTCTCTGATAGTCCCTGCTTCAACTTGGAGAATGAAGACCTCTTACTCATCCCTGGTCAAAAACAGAGAGGTAAGTGTTAGAGGGGAAGCTTCTGGAAGATTCCATGATCTTCCACCTCGCATTTTTTCCCTGCCATTTGTCCATTCCTGAACATCGCACCCTACAGAAGAGAAATTCAGTATGCATCACACCTTGTACACTGGGAAGGTGATATGCATTGCACCCTCTACACTAGGCTTTCAGTATGGTCTAGTTTTGACCATTTATGAGCAGTTTTCAGTGGAGAACTTCTGGGAGATGAAGTAATCATCTGACCTTGTTCCTTTAGGTAGTGAAGAAACACTTTTAGGGACTTAGGACCCTTAATTTATGGACATTTATGATTGGGGTTGAAATGCCCAAAAATTTCTATAACAATTGCCCCTTAAAGCTTGAGGTCGTTAATCTTTCTAATATCGGGTGAAATGCTTTACTATGAGGATTTGAAGCTTTTCCAAGTTGGGAGGTGACCTGTAATAAGATACAATACAATACACTATTTTGACAACATTTTTTCATGATCTAGTTGAGGCAGGCATTCCCATGCTCAGCTTTATAAATTCATTTTCATGTACATAGGGAAGACAATCGTTTGTGCGACAAACTGATGATATGGACTCATCATCCTTTGATTTGGATGATCATCTATTTGGCAATGATGTACACTTGATGTCTTTATATTCCTGAATATATCATAGCTCGGATGGATGAAACTAGATCCGGGGTCTTCAAAACTTGTTCCATCTTCACTCGGGGTACAAGTCGATCCATGTGAAAAATGTTTTGGAGTCGAACATGGAAACACATCGCCTGATTACCAACCAAGGATGTAAGCTGTTAACAGGCATGAGAGGAATCACCAATAATGACAATGACCTTCAAGGTACTACAGTACAATTCGTTGAAAGTAAGAAATTTGCCATTGAGGCATGCAAGCTTCAAAGTACTGAAAGGGTTGTTCCTAAGTCAACTTCTTGGATAATGAGCTGATGTCGACAAGAAGCGACCCATCTAGGAGGGCCTTAATGAATCACACATCAATGACACGGAACAAAGAAAATGATTTTGGAGGTGAAAATAATCTGACGATACAGGGTTCAGGGTGGCGGTCATGAAAGAATGGAGCATGAATGTATTGCAGTGGGTGAGACACAGGCGAATTGTCTGAATGACTTCTCTTGAACATATCGATGACACTGACGATGGATTGGTAGCGTTAACCCCAAAGATGGATGGTGTGATGAACCAATGGTAATGACCAGTGAACGGAGCAACCCAACCTGGCATGGATGCAGAAGGAAACTGTCATGTTCAAGAGCGACTTGCTACGAATAAAGTTTTTCAAGTTTTCTTCCCAATTTTCCCCAGTCATTGCTGACCAGTACCTCTTTATTTTTGTCAAGCATGAGGAGAATAACATATGCTTGTTCTATAATCCGCCCTTTGGGCAAACCTATCACTATATTTTAGCGATCCTAGCGATAGTCAAACTCATTCTCGTCCATTTGGATGAGTTTGTCGCTATTCGGTTTTAATGAGTTTAACGACAAAGATAACTCGGTCCCTTTCAATTTTAGAGACTTTGAAAGAAACAGAAAGGAGACTCCAACGATTCTTTTTCGTCATATAATCCCTTAAGTCTGAAAAAGCATAAAATAATACAAAAGGGATGAATTTTCGATAGTTTTAACGAGTCGAACAAGACAATCGCTCGATCTTTTTATGTAATAATCCCTTAGGTCCAAAAAGATTAAAATCTAGAGGAGGGATAACACTTCTGATGACTTTAATGAGCCAGAGAGGCCAATCTCTCGGAAATATTTTCATATTTTATGAGTCAATTGAAATGAGCTTAAAGAAGACTCATTTTCGAGGAATGAGTGATGGTTCCGAGTAGCAGTTGATTCCAGGTAAGATTTGGAATTTTCCAATCACGACAGTGTCACAAGGATGGCTAATAGAATCACTCTTCGTAGATGTTCCTCGAAGGGGTAAAAAATCATATGGGGGTGAATGATAGGCTAAAAATAGAGTGGAGGTGATCATGAGAACACGACCAAGGCTCAAAAGCTAGCGATAAGGCATTCACAAGGGTTATTTACCGGTTCATTTTTTAATTAACTTAAACGCTGGAGGAAACATTTGCTCATGACTTATGTTTATTTTTTAATGAGCTTGAACTATGTGATAAAACTGCTCGTGGGGGGTTTATTTTTTAATGAGCTTGAACCCTGCAGTAACATTGCTTGCCAGTCATATGATAAGAATGTCTCATTCAAGATGTTATTTTGAAGGGGCTTACATCTTTCAAGGTTTGCCCCGAATCCTTTCTTTATGCAAGTTAGGAAACGACTAGCCTTACGGGTTTAAAGGGTTAGAGGTCCTACAAATTTAAAAAATAAATAGCATCTCTTCGCTTGCATGCGGAAAGGTTTGCATTCCCCCAGGTATAGCGAAAAATTTCTAGGTTACCAAGAAAGTTCCATTTGCGTAACAGACAGAAAGCTTCGTTGGCGATGCCTACCAGAATAGACAAAGGGGAGTGGTGCGACCGCATGCCACTCGGCATAACCTTAACGAAGGTATCTTATTCCAGCCTAATCCTATTTTCCCGTAAGCACGGGTTCGTCATATTAGTCATATATCCTACGTGGAAACCTACTCTATACCCAAGGTTTTCCTGCCAAAACAGACCAGGGTGCACGCCCCCTGGGTTTCAATCACCTCCTCCTGAATTTGTGCTCATCAGGTGGACAAACTAGGGATCGATGAGACATTCCTTGCATGAAAAGACCATTTAGGAATGGCATTTGACTATTTGCGATGTGTGAACGGGGAATGACATTTGGTCCACGACCTTGACCATTCTGCCTTCGTGCGAAAAACACATTACTCTAAAGAGTGAGGAGACAATGGCTCCCATCCAATAAATATAGTCGCGTCCAAGGAGTAGATTATAATCTAAGGGTCCTTGAACTACCATCATGTTCATGTGAATGGTTTTCCTTCTCAAAGTAATGGGCACATTTGGAAGGATCCCTAAAGGTTCGTTTGTCAAAGCCTGTCAGATTTCTCATTTCCAGGCAAAAGCGATGGCGAACCAAGCGCTTTCCAAGCAGTTGAGGAAAGGATACTCACAGAAGCCCCTTCATCGATGATGGTACTAGCCATGACCATTCTGTAAGCTTGTACAATGATTCTGAATGGTATACTAGCTGGTAAACGGGTTCTGCCTAGTAGATTCCAGTCGAAGGAAATGACTAGGTTGCTTGGTGGTGGGACATAATAGACGGTCGGATATGACTCTGATGAATTTCCTTCCTGCAATAAATGAACAGGAGGACTGGCCCCAAGTTCATCGGAGTCTGTGTTGACAAAAAGAATCTGAACAGTGTCGTTCTCTTTCTCTTCAGTGACAGTATCATTCGAAGATGAACATTCTGAAGGCAAGACCGGGTCAACTGCCATCTCGACCTTTTGACTTTCATCTGGTATGGATTCAGAGGGTTAATTTTCAATGATAGATGCTTTGGCCGACCAAAATGATGGGCCAGCTGGATTTTCAATTGGTGGAGGACTTGGCAAGAGTTTTTATATCCAGGAGGAAGTCATAGCAGTGAAATTGGACGATCATCCAAAAATCTTTTAGCCTCATCAAGGAAGGGACAACAGTGGACGGAGTGATTTCCTTCACACAACTTACAAGGAAATTTGGATTCCTTTTCTGTCCATGTGCTTCACTTTTACTGGTTGATGGCGTGCATTCAACATGATCATCAGAGGTTGATGCCACCGGATTATGCAAATGAGGAGACCAGTCCCTTAAGATCTGAGGGATGCAGGGGAAATCTCGGTGATAGTGGTCTCCATTGCAAATGACACAAGGATATTTAGGCTTCGATAGTGCGGTGTGAGGATTTTCGCTAGATGACACTTGGTTGCCCCCTTTCGATTTTCGTTCCTTTTTCTTCTTTTCCTTTTTCTCTTTCTGCTTCTTCTTCTTCTCTGTTACTTGATTTTTAGCTTTATCGGCTTTATCAAGCCAAGAGGAAGGAGGAGAGGGAGAATCAGACAAAGTAGAAGGTTGGGAGGCAACTCTAGTGTCATCTAGTTGTTGATTTGACTGTTTAGGAATTACGGGATTCTGAATGACAGAGGTAGAGAAGATCCAAATAGGCAAATCAATTGTCAACCCTGGAAGTGACAAAGTGGCCATATGGGGTACACCAGCATCTCCCCAAGAGGAGAAGGGACTAGGATTTCCTCCAAGGGGAAATCCTTGGTTGGTAGACTCCATTTTCTCAACCTAAAGACTAACGGGGGAATTTTTGATGTTATTCTGATTAAAATAAATTTTAGATGCTTTGATACAACTTTTTTTCTCAATTTTAAAGAGTCAAGAAAAAACAAAAGATGACTCTAGTCACCTTCGATTTTTATTGAGCCTGAAGTGACAAGTGCTCAGAGGACCTTTTCCTTTAAGGAGTTTGAAAAGGAGCAAAATGGACTTCTATGGAGATCTAAGCAGAGAGGATTACCAAACCAATCTCAAAACTATAGAATACTTTTTATAGTACGGCAGTCAATCTTCCTGAATGCTGTGTTCAGTGCATTGTGATCGATAGGGCGGCAAACACAGCTTCCTAAGGATAAAGGATGTAGCCTATTGTGCTCTCCCAATATATACTCGATGGTATGTGGGAGCACAAGTCCGTACTGGCACTTGCCATCTCAGACTGGAGGAATCACCCAACCAACACTGAAAACAACAGTTACTAGGTTTTATGACGCCGGAATACATCTCTAACCTAGACCTCTAGATGTTGTGCATTAAGGTCCAAAGCGTTGTTAGATTCATTAAATTTATTTTAAGTTGATCTTGCTTAACAATTTTCCTTTCAGGTTCACCGCGTGATGTCTATACAATTCCTAAAATGTAGTCTAAGATGATAAACAAACGTTTAATCTTCTTTCGGCAATGAAAATCCTAGCTACTAAGGAAAAAAAGTTAAGAATCTTTCAAGAATTCACTGTCCTAGATCAAACCAAGCAGTCGAAATGCAAATGCACATGCATGTATTTGTTTTCAGCCTTTTTAATGTATGAATGATGATAAGAAAGCTATGTGAAAATCTGAATTGCGTTTAAAGCGACAGTACTCAAATTTCTCTTTCAAAATGAAGTGAAGGTAAGAGAGACACTTTTCGATTTCGAAATGAAAATTGCTTTTAGACACTTTAAAAACTATTAATTCAAATCATATGCAATAGTAACTGTACAATCGACTATCAAGAACAATGGGATTGTCTTCTAAAACTGAAAACGACAGCTACGACACTTTCATATCCAGAAACGACAGTTCGACTATGCTACTTTTTGCAAAAGAGAACTGAAAATGACGCACAATACATAAAAACACTTACAGTTCTTTGCGCTAAGGAGGTGGAATAATGCAAGAGAAGGGGGTTTTCATAGAGATACACTGACTACAAACAACAAAACTCCTGAATAGGACTAAAAACAGTGAGAAAAAACCACAGTCTGAAGGTAAAGTTAACCTTCCTTGACCATCACACCTGTTACAGAGTGAAACCAGTATGCAGTGCACCTACTACACTCGGGAAGTGCGATGCATACAGTCAGCCTTGAAGGCAGGGTGTGATGGTACTAGTGTGAGACTTTAAACAAGTTTTCACTCATAGTTTGCAATTTAGTTCAAGGATTTAGGCCGAGTAAGTAATGTTCAGTATATGTAAAACACAGGGGTGATCTAAAGAGGTTACTAGAGCCACCACTTAGGGCAATTAGATTGTTTGTAGATCGATTATTTAATCCATAAACAAAACCTGGAGATAGACTAAAGAAGAATTGATCTACTTTGCATTTGTATAACAAATGCAGTTTGAAGGCTAGTTGGCTTGACTTTAGGCTCCGTCTGTAAGTTTATAAAAGAAACAAAGATAGATAGGCTAACAAACAATCTAGTCGCTCCCTAGGGGAGTCACCATTTTGTTACCGGGAATAGTGTCCACTCGGATGCTACTATTCCCACTAAGATGGGTGGCTATCTTAGAAACAAACAAGTAAAGTCTACTTTCATTTTCCTTTATGAAAATAGACAAGAGGGGGACCAAGGAGACGAACCTTAGTCTTCGCTTGATTTCCTCTCCTTCCTAATAGAGCTTTGCCGCTTCTTCTTCGTCTGCCTAGCTTCAAAGAGCACCTATGGAATCACAATAACATACTACTATGGAAGAACAAAAATCTATATTCATAAATAACATAGGACCAAATGTGTGTTAACCATATAAATGCATATATGAACAAGTACACAAGAATATGGAGGAAAATTAGAGTAGCTTTATTAAGATGAAAAGTAGCAAGAGGATCACAACCATATGTTCTGACCCAACATCATCCTCCAACTAGAAAGCCCTTCTTCACCTCAAGCAAAGCTTAGATCACCCAACACTATGAATGTACACCAGAAAACCAACAACACTTCTCTATAAGATACAAAATTCTAGGCTCTGGATCTCGGTGATGAGGGATCCATATATAGATGATTATAGGGAGGTGAGTCATCTTCTAGGATCTTTATTAGTGTCCTCTCTCTGATAGTTCCCGCTTCCACTTGGAGAATGAATATCTCTTACTCATCCCTGGTCGAAAACAGAGAGGAAAGTGTAAGAGGGGAAGCTTCTAGAAGATTCCATGATCTTCCACCTCACATTTTGTCCCTGCCATTTGTCCATTCCTGACCATCGCACCCTACAGAGGAGCAATTCAGTATGCATCGCACCTTCTACACTGGGAAGGTGATATGCATCGCCCCCTCTACACTGGGCTTTCAGTATGGTCTAGTTTTGACCATTTATGAGCAGTTTTCAGTGGAGAACTTCTAGGAGATGATGTAATCAGCTGACCTTGTTCCTTTAGGGAGTGAAACAATACATTTAGGGACTTAGGAGCCCTCAGTTTATGGACATTTATGATTGGGGTTGAAGTGCCCAAAAATGTCTATAACACTCTTATGTCTGTATGGTCCTGTCATTGTCATCCTTACAAATCCTTATTTCAGCCTTTGGGCTTCTCAGTGTGTCTTCCAAATAAGAAGAGTGTCCCACACCACTCTACCCATCTGATACATAGGGAGATTCTATGTAGCCTACCATCTTGCTAGCCATTTGGTCTCTTTCCTCTAATGCATTGTATGTTAGATAAACCATATCACAATAAATCAATGTACCTTAGTATAATTTGGTGAGGATACCTTATCTGCAAGATCATCAAATAAGAATGATACATTTATAAATTAAACATAATAGCATATAAACATACACAATTAAATTCGTTAACACATAAACATCATTCTAGTTAGGGTCCAGTCATCAATGCAAGGCCATATCAACAATGCATGTTATGAGCTCATGCATGAAAAAAACCATTACTGCATTGTACACATCGCCACATGCAACCATTAAGATGCATAAGCAATGCCTAACCAAATACACATACACATAAACACTTGTAGACGAGAATAAGCAATCAATCCTTGTAATCAACTTACAAGACTGATACATGTAATCAAAACATTCAATAATGAACCTCACATACAAGGGTGTAGTCAAGCTACATATAATCATTATGTAGGCGACATATAACCATATGCAACTAGTCATATACTCATGATGATGAATTCCACAAAATCAATCATCAAGTTCTTCATGACAATCTTAGTACCATCATGATCAACATCAAGCAAATGTAACAATCACATGGAATGCATGTGTAAGATACACACATGAAATTGACATGCATGCATGACCAACAACCATTGCCCCTCTAGTTCGAGGGGTGAACCATGCTCTAATACCAATTTGTAACACCCTCCTCGCATGTCTACCCAAGTAACCAGCCAACTGGGCTAAACATGCAATGAGAGGCTACTATTTTTGGATTCGACCTCCTTTGTGACCTTAAAGAAGTGGAATCAATGGAACACATCAAAAAACATATCGACATCAACAACTGAACCCTTAAGAGACATGTTAGCCACTGAGACATCTTGTCCCTGGGTCCCACTGATGTTATGTACGTCTTAAGCTTTAGTTTCTCTCATGCTATAGGCATGACAACATCCAAAAACCAAAATTTCCTCTCACAAGCTTACTTGCTAGTGTCCAGAGACCCTATCTGCAAGTGTTATGCTAGCGACCCTAAAATTCGATCCACTTTTTTAGGCCTAGAGCCTATGTCACTGCCCAGAGCCCAATTCACTACATAGGAGCGAATGATAACTTAAGTTTAGTCAAAGAACAGGGCAACAATGATGCAAAAACAATATTTTAAAAAACACCTTAATTAGATCCCTACCAACCATGGCAGGGATTTCGTTAAAGATGTCGCAAGCATCTAATCTACATGTGTAACAAACAAAATTAAACATCAGGATCTTGTACTTATTGGAGAATCACTAAGAACCATTGTTCCCTCATGATATTTTCTATATTACCATCTATTAGGCCATAGATACATTATCCATTCATTTACAAGCAAAAACATGATGAGAGCCATACATAGATGTTTCCATAAAACACAAATATAACCAGCATAATAAGGTAAAAAATACTCATGAAAGTATAGGCATATAAACAAAATATAATCTATAAAAATGCTCATAGAAATACAAGGAGAAATAACATTTCATTAATGATGCAAAAACCAAAACTGAGATGGGACTTCCATGTTCCACCAAACAATAAAATGGCTAAACAAAATCTCTCTTCATCCACTCACCCCTGTGGCATATTCCAAGCGTGAATGTGGGACTCAAACCAAAATAAATAACCAGGGCATCCCAAGGCTAAACCACCTCATGCTCATAAATAGAAACCATCATTTATTGCAATCCATCCCTCATCACTAGGCTAACATAATGAACGCATCATAATAGGATTTACCATGATTTCCACTTGATCACTAGACCAAACTGCAAGTGTGGATGCCACTAGATTTCTCCACCTAAATCATGAGGAATTTTCCTACCTCCTAGTATCTCAAACTTTACTGCAATCCAAACCCGGAACTCACTCTCCAATCTTTAGCGCATATCCCATACCTAGGATTACTAGGCACAACAGAGAGAAAACTACTTCTTGGATTTATCGTATATCCTTCCATTCACTGGTAAGGACTCTTAGGCCCAGCGAGGCAACACAATCCTAGCTTTACCACAACCCAAAGTCCGACTCAAGGGTCACTAGGCCAGTGAATTTAGCGTGATGCACATTTTAGTTCAGGGACCGTTAAGCCATGTGCTCTATCATTCAAAGATCCACCTCACTCAGCTTTGAATCCATTCAGCAATCTAGCTCAACCAAAACATGAGAACCTCATTACACCATGGTTATGCAGAAATGGCAAGGCGAGGTTGGAAACACTATTACACTTGGCAAAACCCATTCCATGATAGAGAGGAACCACATGCAATATCATGCATGCCAAATCTAACAAGGAATACATATGAAAATTGACTCTTGTAATTAATCTTGATGTCGTTGCTTGATCTTGCCTTTCCCTACTTGATCTTTGCTTCTTGTTGCCTTCTTTTCTTTTCTTACATCAATACCAAAATGGTCCAAGAAAACTCTAAGTGTCCAAGAGTGTGAGAGAAAGAGAATAATAATATAGCTCCAAAACTCAACTTACAAAAGGCTACACACTGATCCTCAAAAGCCTTTATGCCTCGTGAATCTCACAAAATCAACGTGAACAATGGTATACAACTTATTCTGCACACAATAATGTTAATCAACGCTAACGATGGTATACAACTTATTCTGCACACAACAATGTTCTCAGTTAGTAGTGTATACTACGAAAGCCACTGTCATTAAATTGCTTAACTTTATGCCTTTGGAATCTTTTGATCGAGGTCCTAGTATGGAACATTAATTATAGAGTTACTCTGCAAAATACATTTTAAAGCACCGTTCAAACGTTTTTTTGAATTGGATTTCTATGACACAGCAATTAAGAGAATTCATTCATTAGTGGTTAGCAATTAAGAGAATCATTCATCGGTGGTAAGGAACAAAATTATATTTGTAGTCATGGTGTTTATGTTGTTATCTTCAGTTTACAAAAGTTTTTTCTTAATAATATTATTAATAATAAATTATGTAGACAGTAAGCTATTAAGAGAATCATTCATCTATGTAAGGGAAAAAATAAAAATTATGTTGTTATTTTAAGTTTAGAAAAGTTTTTTTTTTTTTTATAATATTAATAATAAATAAATTAGTTTAATAAGAGAGTAAGTTTATGCATCATGTAATTACAAAAACCTAAATTAAAAAAATAAAAAATAAATACACTAAAAAAAACCTAAATTTAATATAACAATTAATATTTCAAACCCAATACAATATTTTCAATTTAGCAATCTTGTGTACTCCTCTTTACGCCTTCCGGCGTAATTGCCAGTAAATACAATATGTTTGAGAGTTAAAAGAGAAATCCAGGTTCGTTTCTCTTATAGTGCATTGCCAAAGCTTTTAACAACGTTTTCCTATTATTGATTTTCATGTGTTTTTTATTATCAAACAAAGTTTAAACGTTTCATTATACAGGAATAATTAATTTTTTTAGAACGTTTTATTATAGGCATTGTAATACCCCATTTGCACACTATGACGCTGCAACATTTTGCGAAAAGGCCATTTGGTAATAACTCCATGAGACGATGGCACCGAGCTAGCCCTAAAATCATAAGCCATGCTTCCGTCACGTGATTTTCTCTCCGAAGCAATTGATTTTAGATGCAAATAGCAGAAGGAAACTTTCGGGCTTGCTAACAAGGTGAGGATCATTTCAGAGAACGAACGCCTCTTTGTTCGCTTGCAGAATCTTTGAACGTATAGCGCTTGTACCGAACGTCGAGGTAGATTCCGTGGCCTAAATATAGTAAACGAAATTAATGAAACCTGAGCATTGTAGAAAAATTCAACCAATTACATGAAATTGAAGGACTACATTCATATAATTCCTGTTGAAAATGTAATTTCAACGCTGTCGTACCATCCCCGAAACCACATTTGCAAAACCACAAACCGCCGGTAACTTTATCGGATCGCTATTGGTTGAAGGCAATTTCCGTACACAAGAGCTCCGATACAATTTGGAGTTGACGCGTGGATGAGGCGTGACATCACCCTGTGACACTTTATCGTGACGTAAAGTTCGGTTAAAAAGTGGCTTCCGATATTCTCCTCCTCCGTCTGATGTGCTCCAGCATTATATCCACCGTTGATTGTTCAAAGTTGCATACAAGGGTGCAATAAATGTTATGTGGAGTAAAGTTCGGTTAAAAATGGCTTCCGATATTCACCTCAGCTGTTGGATTCCAGGGGGGCAAATCAACAGTAGACGGGCATCTCAAGTTGCATACGAACCTGCATAAAATAAATATTGCGTGGAGTAAAGTCAAGTTTTATTTTTGACCATACCTTCATTAAATATTTGTCATATGCGTAGGTGTATTTTTAAATTTTTGTTTACCGCAAGTATGGACATGAGTTAAATGATGGCATGGGCAATGTCATATAGTTTACCTTCATTAAATATTTGTCATATGCGTAAGTGTATTTTTAAATTTTTGTTTACGGCAAGTATGGGAGTGAGTTAAATGATGACATGGGCAATGTCATATAGTTTTTAAGTTTATTGTTTTTAATTATTCACGGACGTAAGTTTGTTTTGACTGAACAAGTAAAAACATATTGTTCTTGGTCATTTTGGTAAGTGAAGAAATAGAACGCACAGCACTTCAGGAGCGAAGGCGAATATGTGAATGAAGAAAACCAGGGGGAAGCTTGTATCAAAAACCATGAACTGTTTCACATAGCAGTGAAAAGGGAACAGTAAGTTTTGGTGAATATGTAATTTTTCACACAGCAGTGTGTTGATCCTTTTATTTCTTTTACAGCAGTAAATCTTTGTAATCTTTTTTTTCACGCAGCAGTGAATGTAAATGAAATTTTTACACACAGTGGTGTAAAATTTCAAAGGAGACAGTAATTTTTGTTAAAATGTTTTGGTGAATCCCTCTGAGTGGAAGAGGATGAATATGTATGAGTGATTTTGTTTAATGAATAGAAATCTTTTATGGTGGTGCAATACTCTGTTCTCAGTAATTTTTTTTTAAGCTTCCTTGTGCATAAAAGATCCTGGAGTAAAGGAAACAGAGCATTGCCTCTGTGTGCTTGAATTTTTGTGTTTTTGGGATTTTACCAGAAAAATCCCCAACAGTGGTATCAGAGCAGGCTTAAGCTCTTTGAAGGTGACAAAGAAGGTGAAGAAACAGTCAGTGTTTTAAAATATACAGTCAAGAAATTGAAGCATAACTAAGGAAGCAAGGAATGGCCAACACAAGCACTGGTATGGGTATTTTTAACACCCAACTCCCACACTTTAATGGGAAGAACTATGACTATTGGGCTATAACTATGAAAGCCCTGTTTGCCTGTCAAGACTTATAGGAATTAGTTCAAGATGGTTATGAAGAACCAACAGATGAAAATGAGTTTAATAGATTAACTCCAGGAGAGAAAGATCTATTAAAAAACAATAGGAAGAAGGACTCAAAAGCCCTTGTATTTTTGTATCAAGCAGTAGACCAGAGTGTGTTTCCAAGGATAGCAGCAGCTAAGACATCCAAAGAAGCATGGCAAACCCTCAAGACAGCCTATCAAGGCATGGAGAAAGTAAAGACAGCAAAACTACAGTTGCTGAGGAGAGATTTTGAGAATCTGTGCATGAAGGAGTCAGACAACATTGACTCATTCTTCACACATGTAATTGGTCTGATTACACAGATGAGGACTCATGGATAAACCATTGAAGAAAGGAGGATTGCGGAGAAAATATTGAGGGCCTTACCCTCAAAGTTTGATGCTATAGTCACCACCATTGAAGAGACAAAGGATCTCTCAAACTTTTCAGTTGATGAGCTACATGCATCACTGATAACACATGAGCCGAGATTGAGTAGGAGTGAAAACTCATCTCTAGAGCAAACCTTTAAGACCCAGATGTCCTTTGGAAGAGGAAGAGGTCAAGGCAGAGGAAACAAGAGAGGAAGAGGCAGAAGCCAGAACAGAGGTGGAAGGAACAGTCTAGCAAATGCTTAAGGAAGAGGCAGCAATTCAAATCAGAACCAAGGCCAAGGCAGCAACCAACAAAGTGGACAACATCATGCTCAAGGACAAAGGTATGAAAAATCCAATGTACAATGCTATTATTGTAAAAAATATGGGCATTATGCTAGTGAATGTAGGAAGAAGCAGCATGATATGAGTAATAGACAAAATGCAAATGTTACTAGAGAGAACATCAGCCAAACTAATGTGTTGTTAGCTTGTAACATGGCTGAAACAAATAGTGAAGGCATATGTTTTTTAGACTCAGGTTGCAGCAACCATATGACAGGAAATATAGCTCTCTTTTCTGCCCTAGATAAAAATATGAAATCAGAAGTCACACTAGGAACTGATAGCAAAGTTTCTGTTATGGGAAAATGGGAGGTAAAAATATTTACAAAGCAAGGAGAAAGGAAAACCATAGTAGATGTCTATTATGTCCCTGGAATGAGATGTAACCTCTTGAGTATTGGACAGCTTGTTCAAAAGGGTTACAATGTTTACTTTGTGAATGATGTGTGTACCATCATGGATATAGCACCCAGTAAACGATGCATCGCTGAAGTGAAGATGACAAGGAACATGATGTTCCCTCTCAGGATCAGGGCAGATTTGAAAAACAAAAATGAAATTGCAGCAGTTATCGAAGAAGCCTTCCAAAGTGTGCCAAAGGATAAAAATTGGTTGTGGCACTTGAGATTTGGACATCTCAATTTGGGAGGTCTAAACTTGTTAAGCAAAAAAGGAATGGTGAAAGGATTACCATTGATAGAGAAACTTGACAGCCTATGTGAAGGTTGCATTTTGGGGAAACAACATAGAGAAAGTTTTCCATCAGGTAAAAGCATAAGAGCAAAGGCACCCTTAGAGATCATCCACTCAGATTTATGTGGACCGATGCAAGCTCCGTCATTAGCAGGCAGCCAATATTTCCTAACATTTATTGATGAATTTACAAGAAAGACTTGGGTCTATTTTCTTAAGAACAAAAGTGAAGTGTTCGAAAAATTCCGAAATTTCAAAGCACTTGTGGAGAACGAAAGCGGGTTGCATATTAAAGTTTTGAGAACTGATAGAAGAGGTGAGTATATCTCCAAGGAATTCCTAAGATTTTGTAGAGAAAATGGAATTCATAAACAATTTACAGCAAGGTACACCCCACAGCAAAATGGAGTTGCTGAAAGGAAGAACAGGACCATCATGGATATGGCGAGAAGCATGTTGAAGGCAAAGCATTTGCCAAATGACTATTGGGATGAAGCTGTAAATTGTGCAGCGTATATTCTAAACATGTGTCCTACAAAAGCAGTGATGAATAGAGTGCCAGATGAAGCATGGAGTGGGAGAAAGCAAGGAGTCACCCACATGAGAGTTTTTGGATGTGTGGCCTATGCACACATTCCAGATCAGCTAAGCAGAAAGTTGGACAACAAATGGGAGAAATGTATCTTCATTGGATACAGTGAGGAATCCAAAGCCTACAGGTTGTATATCCCATCTACAAAGAAGTTTTTTATTAGCATAGATGTTCAGTTCATTGAAGAGGAAGCTTGGGATGGAAGTATATAGAAAACAATGAATGTTAAAAACTGTGTCTCATGATGAAGATGATGAGGAGGTGGCTGAAATACATCCCCAAATAGCAGCACCAACACAAGGACAACAAGGGACACCATTAAGGATAAATGAGAGTGCTTCTCGAAGCACACCACAAGGAGGAAATTCAAGTGCGTCTTCAAGCACTTGCACATCAAATGAAAGAGGTAAGAAGTTTAGAAATCTAAGTGATATTTATGATGAAGGAATGAATTCCTTGTTTGCCTTGTTTTGTCATGTTGATGATCCTATTCATTTCGAGGAAGCAATTAAAGATACGAAATGGATAGAAGCTATGGATGAGGACATGAATGCCATAGAAAGAAACAAAACATGGGATTTGGTTGAGCTACCAAAAGGTAAAGAAGTCATTTGAGTGAAATGGGTTTACAAGACCAAGAGCAATGCTGAAGGCAAGATAGAAAGGCACAAGGCAAGGCTGGTTGTCAAAGGGTACAAGCAGCAGTATGGGAGAGATTATGAGGAGACTTTTGCACCGGTTGCAAGAATGGAAACCGTGAGAGCAGTGCTGTCCATAGTAGCAGAAAACAAATGGAAAGTCTACCAAATGGACGTGAAGTCAGCATTCCTAAATGGAGTGTTAAAGGAAGAGGTTTATGTTGAACAGCCTCTAGGCTATGAGAAGAAAGGTGAAGAGCACAAAGTGTGCAAATTGAAGAAAGCTCTTTATGGGCTGAAGCAAGCGCCAAGAGCATGGTACAACAGAATAGATTCATATCTATTGGATAATGAATTCGACAAGTGTGAAGGAGAACCCACCGTCTACATCAATGAAAAAGATGGTAAAATTTTAATTGGTGTCTTATATGTTGATGATGTTATTTTCACAGGTAATGATGATCAGCTCATTAAGAATTTTAAATCAGTCATGAAAGAAGAATTTGAAATGACTGACATGGGTTTCTTGAGATACTTCTTAGGCATAGAAGTAAATCAAAATGAAAAAGGAATTTTTATCTCACAGGCAAGATATGTAAATCAAGTTTTGAGAAGATTTAACATGCAAGAATGCAAGGCAGCGATCACTCCCACAGTAATGGGATTAAAACTCAGCAGAGAGGACAGCAGCAAGGATTTTGATCCTAGTTTGTACAAGAGTATTGTAGGCAGCCTTATGTATTTAACAACAACCGAGCCTGATCTTATGTATGTTGTTAGTTTAATTTCCAGATTCATGGAGAGGCCAAAGGAGGCACATTGGTAGGCAGCAAAAATAATTTTGATGTATGTCAAAGGTACCAAAATGTTTGGAATTTTATATAATGCCTCGGAACATTCAGATTTGATTGGATACACAGATAGTGATTGGGATGGAAGTGTTGATGATCGGAAAAGCACTTCCGGTTATGTTTTCCATATGGGTTCAGGAACTATTTCATGGGCTTCTAAGAAGTAGTCCATTGTAGCATTGTCTACAGCAGAGGCTGAATATGTGGCAGCTACAGCAGCAACATGTCAAGCAGTTTGGATGAGAAGGATGTTGAGGAGCTTAGGCCAAGAGCAGGCAAAAGTGAGTGATTTTTTGTGACAATAGCTCAGCTATTGCATTGTCAAAGAATTCAGTGTTTCATAAGAGAACGAAATACATTGATACAAGGTTTCACTACATCAGGGAAGTGGCGAATAATGGAGAAATTGTCCTAGAACATTGCAGGACTCAAGAACAGGTTGCAGGCATCTTGACAAAGCCATTGGATCAGAAAAGCTTTGAATTTTTGAGGAAGTGTCTGGGTATGACCGAATGTCCAGCAGTTGAAATTAAAGGGTAGTGTTGAAAATGTAATTTCAACGCTATCGTACCATCCCCCGAAACCACAGTTTCAAAACCACAAACCGCCGGTAACTTTATCGGACCGCTTTTGGTTGAAGGCAGTTTCCGTACACAAGAGCTCTGATACAATTTGGAGTTGACACGTGGATGAGGCGTGACATCACCCTCTGACACTTTATCGGGATGTAAAGTTCGGTTAAAAAGTGGCTTCCGATATTCTCCTCCGCCGTCTGATGTGCTCCAGCATTATCCACCGTTGATTGTTCAAAGTTGCATACAAGGCTGCAATAAATGTTATGTGGAGTAAAGTTTGGTTAAAAAGCGCTTCCGATATTCACCTCAGCCATTGGATTCTAGGAGGGAAAATCAACGGTCGACGGGCATCTCAAGTTGCATACGAACCTGCATAAAATAAATATTGCGTGGAGTAAAGTCAAGTTTTATTTTTGACCATACCTTCATTAAATATTTGTCATATGAGTAGGTGTATTTTTAAGTTTTTGTTTACGGCAAGTATGGGCGTGAGTTAAATGATGGCATGGGCAATGTCATATAGTTTTTAAGTTTATTGTTTTTAATTATTCACGGATGTAAGTTTGTTTTGACTGAACAAGTAAAAACATATTGTTCTTGGTCATTTTGGTAAGTGAAGAAATAGAACGCACAACAGTGCAGGAGCAAAGGCCAATATGTGAATGAAGAAAACCAGGGGGAAGCTTGTATCAAAAACCATGCACTGTTTCACACAGCAGTGAAAAGGGAACATTAAGTTTTGGTGAATATGTAATTTTTCACACATCCTTTTATTTCTTTTACAGCAGTAAATCTTTGTAATCTTTGTTTTCAAACAGCAGTGAATGTAAATGAAATTTTTACACATAGTGGTGTAAAATTTCAAAGGAGGCAGAGTAATTTTTGTTAAAATGTTTTGGTGAATCCCTCTGAGTGGAAGAGGATGAATATGTATGAGTGATTTTGTTTAATGAATAGAAATCTTTTATGGTGGTGCATTACTCTGTTCTCAGTAAAAAATTTTTAAGCTTCCCTGTGCACAAAAGATCCTGGAGTAAAGGAAACAGAGCATTGCCTCTGTATTCTTGAATTTTTGTGTTTTTGGGATTTTACCAGAAAAATCCCCAACAATTCTTACTTTAACGTGTATATTATGCCAGGCCTTCTCACCGGAGATGAAAGTAGAAGCATTGATAACATCTAATTTCTCTTCTTCGAATAACAAATATAGTCTAGACAAAAGGACTCAAAATTGCATGTGTGGAATTATTGAAATTTACTTTATCTATCAACATTTGGGAGGTACCAAAGGCTTTTAATGCCCGTTCAGAGATGCTTTTGAGGGTCATCAATTCGTCTCGTTGCCTGGAAAGTGTCTGGATCTGTTGTCGCAGTTGAGAAACTCACTTTAAAGCTCCATGTACGATGGCAGGCTTGCTAATTTGTGTCTATAAAATTTGAAGGAGATATTCAAATCTTGTTCAACAAAAATAAAAGAAGATAGTCACTAGCACACGCCCATAAAATATTCATCATCATTTGCACGAGACATTATATTGTTTACCTGTGTTTCAGTATTGGAATGTGGAAGTATGGATTGAAGCTTTGCATAAATAGCATTCAATTTCTGGCGACTGTGTCGCTCTTTAGCGTTACGAGAATGCTTTTTCACGGCAATGTCCTCGCTATTATTGCAGCCCGATCCTTTCTCAGTGATTTTCTCGGGCTCAAAAGAATTGCAGATGGCATTATCAACAGAGTGCAATAACTGAGCACCGTATTCCAGTGGACTAGAGGAAACCCAAGAAAATCGAAGACCCTCTACCCCATAGTCGCAGTCATCCATGATAAGCTGAAACTCGAATTCTGAGGCAAGATTATGTACTTTGAGAGTTGCTCTAAGCGTGATTTTTTCAAGCACGATTTCTTCAGTTGAGAAGAAAAACCTAACACTCGAACGACTCTCGGGGAGGTAACTTCTCTTCTATATTGGGGTTGGATACCACTCGAAAGAAAAGTACAGCAAAAACCAGATATAATGTACAAATGAATATCCTTTATCAGAAACAGTTTCTGCCTTCGGATTTCTGTGAAGTCTCGGAGACAAGCAGCTAGGCTTGTCCACATATTAATATTTAAACGTGTCATAGAACATTGGATACTGTTCCGTTTATCATGAGTCATGTCCTCAAACACATCAGCTAATTTGATTGGATTAACATAGTGGATAATTATAAGGCTTGGCCCAGGAGATTCCTCAAGCAGGCTTCCGTTCACACATGAGATGATTAAACATTATAAATCGAAAGGCTCTAACACATGAGGTAAAAAGCTGAAGAGGTTTTCCGTTACACTAAAATTCGTAGGTAGGTCTGGGTAAACTGGTAAGCTTCTTAAACGGGTAATTAGGATTTTTAGTTTGGAAATTATAGGTGTGGGGATTTTTCTAATATTTTTCTCACAAGTAGATGGGAGTATATAAAGAGGTGCGGTGATTTTTCCAACACTTTTCTAAGAGAAGATGAGAAGTCTAATCTAGGTCTAGGCTCTAATACCAAAGGTTTGCAATTACATCAATTTTTAGTGTGGAAATTACAAATTCAATAGAGTTCTGAAGGAGATTCTTCTAACACTCCTCTCAAAAAGCAGCAGATTCTTCTAACACTCCTCTCAAAAAACAGCGGGAGAGACCTAAATCTAGCCCTGATACCAGAGATCTTTTCTTACATCAAAATTCCCAATTATTAATAAAACTCGCAATTATTGATAAAATTTCCAAACAAATAACTAAGATCCCAGTGTGGAAATTACCACTTCCATAAAAATGCAGAGATTCCTCCAACAAAAACATTATAAAAAGAAAGAGGTATCGCATCAACCCTATTATCAACCATCAAACGCGGAGACTTGCCTTACTTCAACTTCTGCGTGGTTAGCCCGTGACCTCACGGGCTTTTCTTCTGTCCAGCACGGGCATAATTGGTAAACCGAAATTTTGTTGTCATATAAAACGTGAATATATGTGGACATACGTTTGTAGTTTTGGCATTTTTTCCAATCGAAATTATAGTTTCAATGAATTTGGTACGACCAAATAGATATAATAAGGAAACGGAGGAATCAAATAGTTTTATATCGATTAGGACATGGATAAACTTAGATAACCCAGTCGTTTCATTCATGAATAATTCTATAATAGTCTATCTCTGACCCCATTGAGGTTATAATATTCCAGGGTAGAACGGGTAGATTGGCTGTGCCAGGAGCCGCAAATTCAGCTTGCTCAGTTTCCTGATTCTCTCTTAGTTATGGACTGCGTGTGACGCTCTTTTGGCGATTTGTTATTTTCTTATTTGTTATGAACGTTATCAGAAAAATGGCAATGTTGTATCATTTCTCTTCGTGCACAGATTATACCTCTGATTTGTACAAAACTTTTATTGTCCAGCTATGGCACCAAGGATCTGTTAGCAGATTTTACCGGCAGCTTAAAATGACAGTGAAAATGTTGGAAATTTCTGTTTATTTCAAACACAAAAGTAATTTCACAGAGAACAACGCTATGATACTTAAACACAGGATCTATAATACACAATTGAACTTGTATTAAAAGAAACTGTTGTTACAAAATAGTCTTTCTCTGAATAGAGGGATTATAGACAGGAACGCTTTAGTTCCACAAAAGAAGTTTTTTAGCACTGCTGTGCATTACCTCTTATCAATCTGAGAGTACAAAAATAGAACTGCTGTTCAAAATTACTTGCACTCACATAGAAAATAGAACTTCTGTTCTTTTTCTTTCTACACACGTAAGACAAATCGGTTGTTCGTTGTATTTATAAGAAAATAAATATCTGAGTTAAAATATAAACTAATCAAAATATCTACTGATGTTTATCTGTATATTTATTGCAGAAGAGACGATGATGCTTTTCAAGACGACAGTCTGCAGGGGAATTAAATTCTGAATTTAATACGTATTTAATGCTCATAAATATCAGAAGACTTTTGCTGCTTCCAACAGGCTGAAAATATCCTATCTGAATTTAATGCGTGGTCCATCACAACATCGCACCATCGCATCGGAGGAAAAAGAGAAGATGTGTCGCCGCTGCCATAGTTGTTTGAAACATGCGATTTGCGATATACGATCTGATCGCATCGCGAAATCGCAATCACAGACAATAGAAGGTACGTAAGGAAGGTTTAACAAGAAAATGTGCGATATGCAATCTGCGACTTGATCGCATCGCAGGGAGCTGAAATGGAGGTTTTCTGGAAACTTCATGTTGCAGTCGCTGTCGCTCCACGGCAGTTTAAATTATCTTTCCAACACTCCCCTTTAATTTCAACTCCTAGGTTTTTCTGCATACCCAGGCATTTCCTGAAATGATCAAAACTTTTCTTTGCCAATGGTTTTGTCAAGATGTCAGCTAGTTGATCCTCTGTTCTGCAGTGCTGCAAAACAATTTCACCATTGTTAACCAATTCACGTATGAAGTGAAATTTGGTATCTATGTGCTTTGTTCTTTTATGAAAAACAGAATTTTTAGACAATGCTATTGCTGAGCTATTGTCACAGTAAATGGTTGTGCCCTTTTCTTGTTCATGACACAAATCCCTGAGAACTCTTCTCAACCACACTGCTTGGCATGTTGCTGCTGTTGCTGTCACATACTCTGCCTCTGGTGTTGACAAAGCCACAATTGGTTGCTTCTTGGAAGCCCATGAGATGGCTCCCGAACCCATTTGAAACACATATCCTGATGTGCTTTTCCTATCATCAACACTTTCAGCCCAATCACTGTTAGTGTATCCTGTCAACATGAAACTTTCAGAAGAGGAGTATAAAATACCAAACCCCTTCGTTCCATTCACATACCTTAGAATCCTCTTGGCTGCCTGCCAATGAGTCTCTTTCGGTCTTTCCATAAATCTAGAGATTAAACTCACATCGTGCATAATGCCTGGCCTAGTTGCAATCAAGTACATAAGGCTGCCAACTATGCTCTTGTACAATTTTGGATCAAAATCCTTGCTGTTGTCTTCTTTGGTCAATTTCAACCCCACTACAGTTGGAGTCACAGCTGCCTTGTTGTTTTGCATGTTAAATCTTTTCAACACTACTTCTACATATTTATCTTGAGAAATGAAAACACCATTTTCACTTTGGTCTACTTCAATTCTAAGAAAATAGCTTAAGAAGCCCAAATCAGTCATTTCAAATTCATGTTTCATGACTGCTTTAAAATCAGCAATGAGAGAAGCATTATTGCTAGTAAAAATCAGATCATCTACATATAAAACAACAATAATAATCTTACCGTCATTCTCCTTTATGTAGAGTGTGGGTTCACCATCACACTTATCAAATGCATTCTCAATCAGAGAAGCATCTATTCTGCTGTACCATGCTCTTGGAGCTTGTTTCAGCCCATAAAAAGTCTTCTTCAGTTTGCAAAATTTATGCTCTTGGCCTTCAACTTCATAACCTGGAGGTTGTTCAACATAAACCTCTTCTTTTAACACTCCATTCAGGAATGCAGATTTAACATCCATCTGATAAATCTTCCATTTGTGTTGTGCTGCAATAGACAACATTGTCCTCATTGTTTCCATCCTTGCTATTGGTGCAAAGGTTTCATCATAGTCTTTGCCTTGTTGCTGCTTGTAGCCTTTCACAACAAGTCTTGCTTTGTGCCTGTCAATCTTGCCTTCAACATTGCTTTTGGTCTTATAGAACCACTTAACTCCAATGGCATCCTTGCCTTCAGGGAGGTCCTTTAACTCCCACGTTTTACTTTTTTCAATTGCACCAATTTCTTCATTCATTGCTTCAATCCATTTATGTTCATTTACAACATCTTCAAAATGAATTGGGTCATCAACATGACAATACAAAGCGAATGATGAATTCAGACCGGTATTGTTACTTACCTCTCCTTGTTCATAAATCTCATTCAGATTTCTGAATCTTGGTCTTCTTGGTGTGCTTGAAGTTCCATCAGAACTTGAGGGTATTTGTAATCCTTGTGGTGTGCTTGAAGAAGCACTTCCTTGATTTCTCAAGGCTGTTCGAATTCCAGCTTGTGGTGTGGTTTGTTGTACTTGTTGTGGTGGAGGAGGATCCACCAAGGAAGGATTATTTGTTGTTGTCCCTTCCTCTTCTTCTTCGTTAGACACAACTGTCTTCACATTCACTGTCTTCTCTAAGATTCCATCCCAAGCTCCATCTTCAATGAACTGCACATCTCTGCTTACAATCAATTTCTTAGTGGATGGATTATAGAGTTTGTATGCTTTTGACTCATCACAATAGCCAACAAATACACACTTCTCCCCCTTACTATCAAGCTTTTTCTTTAGTTGATCCGGTACATGTGCATAAGCTACCACAACGAATACTCTCATGTGAGTGACAGTTTGCTTTTGACCACTCCATGCTTCTTCTGGTATTCTGTTCATGACAGCTTTAGTTGGGCATCTATTCAAGATGTAAACTACGCAAGTGACAGCTTATGCCCAGTATTCATGAGGCAAGTGTTTTGCCTTTAGCATACTTCTGACCATGTCAAGAATGGTCATATTCTTTCTTTCGGCAACACCGTTTTGCTGAGGTGTATACTGTGTGGTGAACTGCTTTTGTATGCCATTCTCTCTGCAAAAACGCAGAAAGTCTTGGGAGATGTATTCTCCTCCTCTATCTGTTTTGAGCACTTTGATGTAATGCCCACACTGCTTTTCAACAAGAGTTTTGAAGTGGCAAAATTTCTCAAACACTTCACTCTTCTGTTTCAGCATATACACCCATGTCTTTCTGGTGTAATCATCAATGAGGGTTAAAACATATCTATTTCTGCCAAGTGATGGTACTTGCATCGGTCCACACACATCAGAGTGAACAATTTCCAAGGGTGCTTTTGCCCTTGTACTCTTTCCTGCTGGAAAACTTTCTTTGTGTTGCTTGCCCAAGATGTAGCCTTCACAAAGGCTGTCCGGTTTTTCAATCAATGGCAATCCCTTTACCATTCCTTTTCTGTGCAACAGATTTAAGCCTCCGAAATTAATATGTCCAAATCTCAAGTGCCACAACCAATTCTCATCTTTCACTTGTTCCTGAAAGACTTCTTGTGTTACAGCTGCAATAGTTTTTCCTTCCTTCAAATCTTCCCTGAGTTTGAGAGGAAACATTCTATTGCTGGTCATTTGCACCTGTGCAATGATCTTCTTACTTGGAGGTATATCTCTGATTATACACATATCATCTTTGAAGAACACGTTGTAACCTTTGTCAATGAGCTGCCCAATGCTCAAAAGATTACATTTCAGACCAGGTACATAGTATACCTCTGGCACAATCATCTGCTCTCCATTTCTTGCTCGGATAGTGACTCTGCCCTTACCCTTGACAGATATCTTACTATCAATTCCAGTTGTTACCTCAGATTTTACATTTTCGTCCAGATTGGAAAACATTGCTATATTTCTAGTCATGTGATTACTACAATCTGAGTCTAAGAACCAAAAATCTTCTTGTTTGTCTTGTGCAATGTTATATGTTAACAGCACATTCTTTGGATTCTTATTTTCTTCATTTGCAAAATTAGCATTTTGCCTACTATTCATGTCATTTTGCTTTTGCATACATTCATTGGCATAATGCCCATATTTCTTACAATAATGACATTGGACTTGGGATTTGTCATACCTTTGTCCATGAGCTTGCTGTTTGCATGAACCTTCATCTTGGTTCTGATTGCAGCTCCTTCCGCTTGTGCTTGCAGGATAATATCTGCCTCTGTTTTGGCTTCTTCCACGACCTCTGTTATTTGCTCTACCTCGACTTTTTCCTTGGCTGAAGGACATCTGAGTCTTGAATGCTTGCTCAGAAGAGGAATCTGTTCCTCTACTCAGTTTGTGTTCATGAGACATAAGAGAAGCACTCAGTTCATCTACCATGAACTGTGAAAGATCTTTCGTTTCTTCTATTGCTACGACAATAGATTCAAACCTTGAGGGTAAACTTCTCAAGATCTTCTCTACGATCCTTCTTTCTTTAAGAATTTCACCATGAGATCTTATCTGGGTTATCAACCCAATAACCTGAGTGAAGAATGAATCTATTGTATCAAATTCCTTCATGCTGTGTGTTTCAAAGTCTCTCCTCAACATCTGCAACTTTGCAGTCTTCACCTTCTCCATGCTTTGATAGGCAGTTTTGAGAATATCCCATGCCTCCTTGGATTTTGTTGCTGCTACAATCCGTGGAAAAACACTTTCATGTACTGATTGAAAGAGAAAAAAGAGGGCTTTGGCATTCTTCATTCCTGTCGCTCTTCAACTGGTCTCTTTTTGCTACTATCAAAGCAGCCAACGTTGTTGCATCTGCAGGTTCAGCATAGCCAGTTTCAACCAGCTCCCATATTCTTTGAGAAGCAAACAATGCTTTCATTGTTATGGACCAATAACTGTGATTTTTCCCATTAAACTGTGGCAGTTGGGAATTTTCAAGCCTGTTCCAGCATCTGCCATCTTAACTCTGTATAGGTAAAGAAAATACACTGAGTGTATAATTAAAAACAAGCAAAAACTTTTCTCTCCTAGAAAAAATCTGCTCTTCAAACTTCTTACAGCTCCTACAGTGAAAAAACAAACTCTATTTTTGACTCACTGAGTGCCTAGACTAGCTCTGATACCATGTTGGAAATTTCTGTTTATTTCAAACACAAAAGTAATTTCACAGAGAACAACGCTATGATACTTAAACGCAGGATCTATAACACACAATCGAACTTATATTAAAAGAAACTGTTGTTACAAAATAGTCTTCCTCTGAACGGAGGGATTACAGACAGGAACGCTTCAGTTCCACAAAAGAAGTTTTTCAGCACTGCTATGCATTACCTCTTGTCAATCTGAGAGTACAAAAACATAACTGTTGTTCAAAATTACTTGCACTCACATAGAAAACAGAACTTCTGTTCTTTTTCTTTCTACACACGTAAGACAGATCTGCTGTTAGTTGTATTTATAAGAAAATAAATATCTGAGTTAAACTATAAACTAATCAAAATATATACTGATGTTTATCTGTATATTTATTGCAGAAGAGGCAGTGATGCTTTTCAAGACGGCAGTCTGCAGGGGAATTAAATTCTAAATTTAATACGTATTTAATGCTCATAAATATCAGAAGACTTTTGCTGCTTCGAACAGGCTGAAAATATCATATCTAAATTTAATGCATGGTCCATCACAACATCGCACCATCGCATCGGAGGAAAAAGAGAAGATGTGCCGCCGCTGCCATAGTTGTTTGAAACATGCGATTTGCAATATGCGATCTGATCGCATCACAAAATCGCAATCGCAGACAATAGAAGGTACGTAAGGAAGGTTTAACAAGAAAATGTACGATATGCGATCTGCGACTTGATCGCATTGCAGGGAGCTGATATGGAGGTTTTCTGGAAACTTCATGTTGCGGTCGCTGTCGCTCCACAGCAGTTTAAATTATCTTTCCAACAGAAAATGGTTATTTTTCCTTATATGCATTTCGCTGGGTTATTGCTCTACCGTACAACGAAGGGATTGTTTCTTTAAAGTTAAAATGATTTCTCTTTAGCGAGCGCATAGTAAAGAGAAGTTCCTCTTCCTGTTTTCTTTTCTGCAGGGGATTCTTGTAATGTGATGATTATGTTGTGAGTTGTGTTGGAATGTAATTTGAACTGCAGCAACAGTGGAACAGAAATCGCAGATGTTACCCTTTTGCCTGCGTCCCTTGTTATCTGCGTTGCAATCTTGCGATGAGATTGCAGATCGCCATCGCGCCTTACCCTGTTGCTTCCCCGATTATAATGCGATGCCATGCGATCGCAGATCACAGATCGCAAACCTTAAGCCATTGCGCGTTAAAGCCCTCCACTATGCATCCGCCGACTGCAATATTGCGATGCGATATTATCGCACATCACACATCGCCGCTTCTCACCTCGTCTCATCCTCCTGATAATGTCTTGCGATGCGATCTCGCCACTCATCTGCTGATCCGACGGCCCATATTTGTTTCCGTCAAATGCACGTCACTGCCATACTTCATTTACGCACTTAACTTGTTTTGTGTTCCCAAGGAAGAAAGAATGCTTTGCGCCATAACTGCTCACCAAAAGCATTAAAGAAGAAGCATGGCCGAGAAGGAACGAACCAGCCTCGAGCCGGCCATAACATTTATCCGTTACGGGTTTCCACACAACTGACTCAAGAAGTACAGCAGAATGTCTGAGAAGATCAGATTTTGCCAATTAAGATCAGAAGATTGTATCAAAAATTATATCTGATAGTAAATGTGGTTGGTGGTTAATTAAGACTCCTCCATGCATAGTTTAGTAGAGATATTTTGTAAACTGATGCTATATATATATATATTCAGAAAACAATGTGAGGTGATCAATAAGAGGTAATGCACAACAGTGCAGAAAAAATTCATTTTGTTGTGGAACTGAAGTATTGCTTTTGTAATCCCTCTTCTATTGCTACGATAATAGATTCAAACCTTGAGGGTAAACTTCTCAAGATCTTCTCTACGATCCTTCTTTCTTTAAGAATTTCACCATGAGATCTTATCTGGGTTATCAACCCAATAACCTGAGTGAAGAATGAATCTATTGTATCAAATTCCTTCATGCTGTGTGTTTCAAAGTCTCTCCTCAACATCTGCAACTTTGCAGTCTTCACCTTCTCCATGCTTTGATAGGCAGTTTTGAGAATATCCCATGCCTCCTTGGATTTTGTTGCTGCTACAATCCGTGGAAAAACACTTTCATGTACTGATTGAAAGAGAAAAAAGAGGGCTTTGGCATTCTTCATTCCTGTCGCTCTTCAACTGGTCTCTTTTTGCTACTATCAAAGCAGCCAACGTTGTTGCATCTGCAGGTTCAGCATAGCCAGTTTCAACCAGCTCCCATATTCTTTGAGAAGCAAACAATGCTTTCATTGTTATGGACCAATAACTGTGATTTTTCCCATTAAACTGTGGCAGTTGGGAATTTTCAAGCCTGTTCCAGCATCTGCCATCTTAACTCTGTATAGGTAAAGAAAATACACTGAGTGTATAATTAAAAACAAGCAAAAACTTTTCTCTCCTAGAAAAAATCTGCTCTTCAAACTTCTTACAGCTCCTACAGTGAAAAAACAAACTCTATTTTTGACTCACTGAGTGCCTAGACTAGCTCTGATACCATGTTGGAAATTTCTGTTTATTTCAAACACAAAAGTAATTTCACAGAGAACAACGCTCTGATACTTAAACGCAGGATCTATAACACACAATTGAACTTATATTAAAAGAAACTGTTGTTACAAAATAGTCTTCCTCTGAACAGAGGGATTACAGACAGGAACGCTTCTGTTCCACAAAAGAAGTTTTTCAGCACTGCTGTGCATTACCTCTTGTCAATCTGAGAGTACAAAAACATAACTGTTGTTCAAAATTACTTGCACTCACATAGAAAACAGAACTTCTGTTCTTTTTCTTTCTACACACGTAAGACAGATCTGCTGTTAGTTGTATTTATAAGAAAATAAATATCTGAGTTAAACTATAAACTAATCAAAATATATACTGATGTTTATCTGTATATTTATTGCAGAAGAGGCGGTGATGCTTTTCAAGACGGCAGTCTGCAGGGGAATTAAATTCTGAATTTAATACGTATTTAATGCTCATAAATATCAGAAGACTTTTGCTGCTTCGAACAGGCTGAAAATATCATATCTGAATTTAATGCGTGGTCCATCACAACATCGCACCATCGCATCGGAGGAAAAAGAGAAGATGTGCCGCCGCTGCCATAGTTGTTTGAAACATGCGATTTGCAATATGCGATCTGATCACATCACAAAATCGCAATCGCAGACAATAGAAGGTACGTAAGGAAGGTTTAACAAGAAAATGTACAATATGCGATCTGCGACTTGATCGCATTGCAGGGAGCTGATATGGAGGTTTTCTGGAAACTTCATGTTGCGGTCGCTGTCGCTCCACAGCAGTTTAAATTATCTTTCCAACAGAAAATGGTTATTTTTCCTTATATGCATTTCGCTGGGTTATTTCTCTACCGTACAACGAAGGGATTGTTTCTTTAAAGTTAAAATGATTTCTCTTTAGCGAGCGCATAGTAAAGAGAAGTTCCTCTTCCTGTTTTCTTTTCTGCGGGGGATTCTTGTAATGTGATGATTATGTTGTGAGTTGTGTTGGAATGTAATTTGAACTGCAGCAACAGTGGAACAGAAATCGCAGATGTTACCCTTTTGCCTGCGTCCCTTGTTATCTGCGTTGCGATCTTGCGATGAGATTGCAGATCGCCATCGCGCCTTACCCTGTTGCTTCCCCGATTATAATGCGATGCCATGCGATCGCAAATCACAGATCGCAAACCTTAAGCCATTGCGTGTTAAAGCCCTCCACTATGCATCCGCCGACTGCAATATTGCGATGCGATATTATCGCACATCACACATCGCCGCTTCTCACCTCGTCTCATCCTCCTGATAATGTCTTGCGATGCGATCTCGCCACTCATCTGCTGATCCGACGGCCCATATTTGTTCCCGTCAAATGCACGTCACTGCCATACTTCATTTACGCACTTAACTTGTTTTGTGTTCCCAAGGAATAAAGAATGCTTTGTGCCATAACTGCTCACCAAAAGCATTAAAGAAGAAGCATGGCCGAGAAGGGACGAACTAGCCTCGAGCCAGCCATAACATTTATCCGTTATGGGTTTCCACACAACTGACTCAAGAAGTACAGCAGAATGTTTGAGAAGATCAGATTTTGCCAATTAAGATCAGAAGATTGTATCAAAAATTATATCTGATAGTAAATGTGGTTGGTGGTTAATTAAGACTCCTCCATGCATAGTTTAGTAGAGATATTTTGTAAACTGATGCTATATATATATATATTCAGAAAACAATGTGAGGTGATCAATAAGAGGTAATGCACAACAGTGCAGAAAAAATTCATTTTGTTGTGGAACTGAAGTATTCCTTTTGTAATCCCTCTGTTCAGAGGAAGACCCATTTTGTAAGAGCATTTGTTTTTATTAATGAATAGAAAGTTTTATTGTGCATGTAAAACTCTGTCATTTCAGAAATCAATTTTTGTTTCCACTATGTTAAGAAACAGAGTATTATTCTCTGTTCGTTTTGTTTGGAATCATCAGAAATTCCCGACATGGTATCAGAGCGAGTCTAGGCACTCAGTGAGTCAAAAAAAAAAAAAAAAAGTTTGTTTTTTCACTATAGGAGCTGTAAGAAGCTTATTGAGCATATTTTCTCCAGTAGAGAAAGTTTTTTGCTTGTTTTAATTATACAGTCAGTATTTCTTCTTTACTTATATAGTTTAAGATGGCAGATGCTGGAACTGGTTTGACAAATTCCCAACTGCCACAGTTTAATGGAAAAAATCATAGTTATTGGTCCATAACAATGAAAGCATTGTTTGCTTCTCAATGAATATGGGAGTTGGTTGAAACTGGTTATGCTGAACCTGCAGATGAAACAGCATTGGCTGCTTTGACAGTAGCAAAAAGAGACCAGTTGAAGTGCGACAGGAAGAAGGATGCTAAAACCCTCTTTTTCCTCTTCTAATCAGTACATGAAAGTGTTTTTCCACGAATTGCAGCAACAACAAAATCCAAGGAGGCATGGGATATTCTCAAAACTGCCTATCAAGGCATGGAGAAGGTGAAGACTGCAAAGTTGCAGATGCTGAGGAGAGACTTTGAAACACTCAACATGAAGGAATCTCATACAATAGATTCATTCTTCACTCAGGTTATTGGGTTTATAACCGATATAAGATCTCATGGTGAGATTATTCAAGAAAGAAGGATTGTAGAGAAGATTTTGAGAAGTTTACCCTCATGGTTTGAAGCTATTGTGGTAGCAGTAGAAGAAACAAAAGATCTCTCACAGTTCACAGTAGATGAACTGAGTGCTTCTCTTATGTCTCATGAACACAGACTGAGTAGAGGAACATATTCCTCTTTTGAGCAAGCATTCAAGACTCAGATGTCTTTTGGCCAAAGAAAAGGTCGAGGCAGAGAAAATAATACAGGTCGTGGAAGAAGCCAAAACAAAGGCAGAAATAATCCTGCAAGCACGAGCGGAAGGAGCTGCAATCAAAACCAAGATGAAGGTTCAAGCAAACAACAAGCTCATGGACAAAGGTATGACAAATCCCAAGTCCAATGTCATTATTGTAAGAAATATGGGCACTACGTCAATGAATGTAGGAAAAAACAAAATGACATGAAGAGTAGGCAGAATGATAATTTTGCAAATGAAGAAGATAAGAATCCAAAGAGTGTGTTCTTAACATGTAACATTGCACAAGACAAACAAGAAGATTTTTGGTTCTTAGACTGAGGTTGTAGTAATCACATGACTGGAAATATTGCAATGTTTGCCAATATGGATGAAAATGTGAAATATGAGGTAACAGCAGGAACTGATAGTAAGATATCTATCCAAGGTAAGGGCAGAGTCAGTATCCGAGCAAGCAATGGAGAACAAATGATTATGTCAGAGGTATACTATTTACCTAGTCTGAAATGTAATCTTTTGAGCATTTGACAGCTCATTCACAAAGGTTACAATGTGTTCTTCAAAGATGATATGTGTACAATTAGAGACATACCTCCAAGTAAGAAGATCATTGCACAGGTGTAGATGACCAGCAATAGAATGTTTCCTCTCAAACTCAGGGTAGATTTGAAGGAAGGAAGAACTATGGCAGCTGTAACACAAGAAGTCTTTCGGGAACAAGTGAAAGATAAAAATTGGTTGTGGCACTTGAGATTTGGACATCTCAATTTTGGAGGCTTGAATCTGTTGCACAGAAAGGGAATGGTAAAGAGATTGCCATTGATCGAGAAACCTGACAGCCTTTGTGAAGGCTGCATCTTGGGCAAGCAACACAAAGAAAACTTTCCAATAGGAAACAGTATAAGGTAAAAAACACCCTTAGAAATTGTTCACTCTAATGTGTGTGGAACGATGCAAATACCATCATTTGCTGGAAATAAATATGTTTTAACTTTCACTGATGATTACACCAGAAAGACATGGGTGTATATGCTAAAACAGAAGAGTGAAGTGTTTGAGAAATTCCGTCACTTCAAAACTCTTGTTGAGAAGCAGTGTGGACATTATATCAAAGTGCTCAGAACAGATAGAGGAGGAGAGTACATCTCCAAAGACTTTTTGCATTTTTGTAGTGAGAATGGCATACAAAAGCAGTTCACCGTGAGGTATACACCTCAACAAAACGGTGTTGCCGAAAGGAAGAATAGGACCATTCTTTACATGGTCAGAAGTATGCTGAAGGCAAAACACTTGCCGCATGAGTATTGGGCAGAAGCTGTCATTTGCGCAGTTTACATCTTGAATAGATCCCCAACTAAAGCTGTCATGAACAGAATACCAGAAGAAGCATGGAGTGTTCAAAAGAAAACTGTCACTCACATGAGAGTATTCGGTTGTGTAGCATATGCACATGTACCGGATCATCTAAGGAAGAAGCTTGACAGTAAGGGGGAGAAGTGTGTCTTTATTGGCTATTGTGATGAGTCAAAAGGATACAAACTCTATAATCCATCGACCAAGAAATTGATAGTAAGTAGAGATGTGCAGTTCATTGAAGATGAAACTTGGGATGGAAGCATAGAGAAGACAGTGAATGTGAAGACAATTGTGTCTCACAAAGTAGAAGAGGAAGCGACAGCAGCAAATAATCCTTCCTTGGTGGCTCCTCCTCCACCACAACAAGTACAACAAACCACACCACAAGCTGGAATTTGAACAGCCTTGAGAAGTTAAGGAAGTGCTTCTCCAAGCACACCACAGGGATCAGAAATACCCTCAAGTTCGAATGGAACTCCAAGCACACCAAGAAGACCAAGATTCATAAATCTGAATGAGATTTGTGAACAAGGAGAGGTAAGTAACAATACCGGTCTGATTTCATTATTTTCTTTGTATTGTCATGTTGATGACCCAGTTCATTTTGAAGATGTTGTAAATGAAGATAAATGGATTGAAGCAATGAATAAAGAAATTGGTGCAATTAAGAAGAGTAAAACATGGGAGTTAGTGGACCTCCCTGAAGGCAAAGATGCCATTGGAGTTAAGTGGGTCTATAAGACCAAAAGCAATGCTAAAGACAAGATTGACAGGCACAAAGCAAGACTTGTTGTGAAAGGCTACAAGTAGTAACAAGGCAAAGACTATGATGAAACCTTTGCACCAGTAGAAAGAATGGAAACAGTCAGAATAGTGTTGTCTATTGCGGCACGACACAAATGGAAGATTTATCAGATGGATGTTAAATCTGCATTTCTGAATGGAGTGTTAAAAGAAGAGGTTTATGTTGAACAACCTCTAGGCTATGAAGTTGAAGGCCAAGAGCATAAATTCTGCAAATTCAAGAAGACTCTTTATGGGCTAAAGCAAGCTCCAAGAGCATGGTACAGCATAATAGATGCTTATCTGATTGAGAATGGGTTTGATAAGTGTGATGGTCAACCCACACTCTACATAAAGGAGAATGACGGTAGGATTCTTATTGTTGTTTTATATCTAGATGATTTGATTTTTACTAACAATGATGCTTCTCTCATTGTTGATTTCAAAGCAGTCATGAAAAGTGAATTTGAAATCACTGACTTGGGATTCTTAAGATATTTTCTTGGAATTGAAGTAGACCAAAGTGAAAATGGTGTTTTCATTTCTCAAGTTAAATATGTAAAAGCAGTGTTGAAGAGATTTAACATGCAGAACAACAAGGCAGCTGTGACTCCAACTGTAATGGGGTTGAAATTGACCAAAGAAGATAGTAGTAAGGATTTTGATCCAAAATTGTACAAGAGCATAGTTGGCAGCCTTATGTACTTGACTGCAACTAGGCCGAACATTATGCACGCTGTGAGTTTAATCTCCAGATTTATTGGAAGAGAAAAAGAGACTCATTGGCAGGCAGCCAAGAGGATTCTAAGGTATGTGAATGGAACGAAGGGGTTTGGTATTTTATACTCCTCTTCTGAAAGTTTCATGTTGACAGGTTACACTCACAGTGATTGGGCTGGAAGTGTTGATGATAGGAAAAGAACATCGGGATATGTGTTTCATATGGGATCGAGAGCCATCTCATGGGTTTCCAAGAAGCAACCAGTTGTGTCTTTGTCAACGGCAAAGGCAGAGTATGTGGCAGCAACAGCAACAACATGCCAAGCAGTATGGCTGAGAAGAGTTCTCAGAGATTTGTGTCATGAACAAGAGAAGGGCACAACCATTTACTGTGACAATAGCTTGGCAATAGCATTGTCTAAAAACTCTGTTTTTCATAAAAGGACAAAGCACATAGACACCAAATTTCACTTCATACGTGAATTGGTTAACAATGGTGAGATTGTTTTGCAGCACTGCAGAACAGAGGATCAGTTAGCTAACATCTTGACAAAACCATTGGGAAAGAAAAGTTTTGATCATTTCAGGAAATGTCTGGGTATGACTGGTAACACAACAGTTGAAATTAAAGGGGAGTGTTAGAATGTAATGTCAACTATAGAAACAGTTGAACAGAAATTGCAGATGTTACCCTTTTGCCTGCGTCCCTTGTTATCTGCGATGCGATCTTGCGATGAGATCGCGGATTTCCATCGCGCCTTACCTTGTTGCTTCCCCGATCATGATGCGATGTGATGCGATCACAGATCACAGATCGCAAACCTTAAGCCATTGCGCGTTAAAGCCCTCCACTCTGCATCTGCCGACTGCGATATTGCAATGCGATATTATCGCACATCGCACATCGCTGCTTCTCACCTTGGCTCATCCTCCTCATAATGTCTTGTGATGTGATCCTGTCGCTCATATGCTGATTCGATGGCCCATATTTGTTCCCGTAAAATGCACGTCACCGCCATAATGCATTTACACACTTAACTTGTTTTGTGTTCCCAAGGAAGAAAGAATGCTTTGTGCCATAACTGCTCAGCAACAACATTAAAGAAGAAGCATGGCCGAGAAGGAAAGAACCAGCCTCGAGCCGGCCGCAGCATTTATCCGTTATGGGTTTCCACACAACTGATTCAAGAAATACAACAGAATGTCTGAGAAGATCAGATTTTGCTCATTAAGGTTAGAAGATTGTATCAAAAATTATATCTGATAGTAAATGTGGTTGGTGGTTAATTAAGACACCTCCATGCATAGTTTAGTAGAGATATTTTGTAAATTGATGCTATATATATATATATATTCAGAAAACAATGTGAGGTGATCAATAAGAGGTAATGCACAGCAGTGCAGAAAAAATTCCTTTTGTTGTGGAACTGAAGCGTTCCTGTTGTAATCTCTTTGTTCAGAGGAAGACCCATTTTGTAGCAGCAGTTGTTTTTATTAATGAATAGAAAGTTTTATTGTGTACGTAAAACTATGTCATTTCAGAAATCAATTTTTGTTTCCATTGTGTTAAAAAACAGAGTATTATTCTCTGTTCGTTTTGTTTGGAATCATCATAAATTCCTGACAAGTTGTTGTGTGTAAGGAAAAAAGAGTGCCTCGTTTATGGTTTGTTATGGATGGCTGATTTTATGTTCCAGTAACATTTGATGTCTTTGAACTTTTTAGTTCAAAAGAAAAGAATTTACATAGAAATGGATGGGAAAACTTTTATTAAATTAAATACGGATAACTTGAACATGAAACCGTTTTTAAAAATAAAATTTATTTAAGTTTATAATGTTATTTATTTGACATATTTTAAATTATTTTGATAAATTGTTAGTTATATTTTTTTTTATTAATTTTAATGTTTTTATTTGAAAACAAACTGTTTTTATATAATTTAGTTTATTTTGTCTTAAGGAATTATATTTAATGGTGGAATGTTGAAAAAATTATATTATTGGAAAGGTTCTATTTTCATGAGGGCTTAATCTAGAGCTATGGAGCCACTTTGAGGTAGTGGTAGAGTATCCCCATCCTAAGTAGATTAGAGTCTCTATGAGTAACTCAATGGGTGATATTGTGTTATGAAATATTATGTAAAGTATGCAATATATTACATAAAAGGGGGTTGTGCTATGAAGTACTATGTAAAGAATGTGATTAGCCGATAAATAATGTGTTGGGATCATTGTGGTTTCACCTACATGTTACAATGTTAGTAGTTGGAACTAACCCATGTCATGCAAGTATCAGCCTACCTACAAGTTACAATGTTAGTAGTTGGAATTGAGCCCATGTCACAAGTATGAGCCTTGCCCAATTGTTGATTCCATTAGTCCAAATTCAAAAAAATCTAATTTATATCTGATATTATAAAAAAATATTTCCTAAAAATTCTAGTAAATATATCAAGCATTTTCTTATTTATATTATAGCACAACAAAATCAATTTTTTTATTAAATATTTTCTAAAAAATAATGTCGAGATCCAATTTCATTGAAATAAATATTTTTTGTTACAAAATAATGATAGGGTACAACTTTATTTAGCTTTTATTGTCACACTTCATAAATATAGCTTCTCTACACCACACACCTTCCTCCCATGTCGTTAGGAATTCATCATGGCCAAATTGCTTCAAGTGAGATAGCACTACATAATACTTTGTAATTCACTTCAATATAGAACATGGAATAGTAAGGTACTTCTCTTTTCCTCTAGTAAACAGTGTCTTATTTTTAGTCCCTGCCATCTGGCAATGGGCAGGGACTATAGTAATCGAAAAGCCTGTTTTAGCATTAGTTAGTCCCTGTTCAACACGGTTATACGGTGATTATTACAAAATTCTCAAACGCGCTGTGCCGGCTGTGCCGGATAACCAAAGTCTTCGATCTTATTTTGGTTTGCCATCTTATTTGGCCTCTTCCCGAGGCGGAAGAGGCTGGAGCATAGCCTATTTTGCTCCAGGCCCTGTTTATTATTACCAGGCCCTATTTATTATTACTAACCGTCAACGGTTTGATATTAATGTTGACATTAATTTGGATTATCAGCACAATCGTTTGTAGGGTTGCAGGTTAGGCTATTTGAGCATGCATGTTACCAGGTGTTGTGCAGCATGTACTGCAGGTGTCCGTGCATGGCGGGAGGTGTCACCAGCAGTAGCAGGAGTTTCTGTTCTTTATTACTTTGATTATTCTCTTTATTTTGATCCTGCATAACTTTATCTAGTCCATTAAGCAGTGGAAAAAGCAGCAGTCCTTGAACGGGTTCTTATGATTATTCTCTTCATTTTGATCCTGCAGAAGTTTATCTAGTCAATTAAGCAGTCGAAAAAGCAGCAGTCCTTGAACGGGTTCTTATGGCCCTGCTTCGCTTGCCGTTTTTCCTCCCTACTCTTCCGTTTTTGAAGTCTCTATCTCTACTGCTCCTGCATCCACAAATGCTACTAGATCTGGAGCTACGGGTGCAATACTAGTGGGTTCTACCCTAATAGGTTATATCCCTGTCGCAGGTTCGATCCGCACGCTGCCCCATTTCTCCAAAATCCGGTGGCTCCATTCAGCCCAGCCCAGCCCCTGTGCTCGGCCTACGAAGAGGCATATGCGTTCACCTGGTTCATTCTCATCTGAATGTGAGCTGGTTTGCTGGGTCATCTGAACACTACCCCAGGCCTGGAAAACAAACCGCTGGGTTATCTGTTCTAAGTTCGACTTGGGTTTCTATTTCTAGATGCAATATAGTTATGGAAGTGCAGTGAAAGGATTTTGAAATTAGAGTAAAAAGATCATTTAAGCATTTAGATCCTAAATATTAACAATGCAGTGGAATTTCCTACGAACTGTGCCGCTCTATAGAGAGGACTGGCACACACACGCCGTCGAACATGCGGTATTGGGAGGCAAAGAGATGGGGCTGTAAGAATTCCATCGCCATTCTATTTATTTCTTGGTTGCTCGCGCCTCCTACTCTCGCGTAATTCAAATTCCTATAATTTATGTTCACAAAATCAAAACCAATATTAAAATCTTAAGATTCTTACATCGCCATTCTATTTATTTCTTGGTTGCTCGCGCCTCCTACTCTCGCGTAATTAGAATTCCTATAATTTCTGTTCACAAAATCAAAACCGATATTAAAATCTTAAGACCAATGAAAATAACGGGATTTATAAAAACTGCTGAAAAGAGAGAACCTAGATGGTAATTAAAGTATTGAATTCAAGAATTCGCTTACAGGTCTTCGAGGAACATGACGGAAGAGATGAGCAGCCTAGGGACGTTCACAGACGTAATGTGGAATTACTAATGGAATTGAATACTTCAAAATCTTCCCCATGTCCTCTCTAGATGCCGCTCTGTGGAATTGAATAGCGCCCACGGCTCTTATACGCTCCTCCAGTGACCACATACGAAGGAGAAACTCTTTCAGCCGCGGCCTAGTAGGCTCTCCATATGACCGCGGCCCAAGATGCCTCTTGAAGATTGAATCGGGTCGTTCTTATTTCCAGGTTCAGTTTTGGCCCGCTTTTCTATAGTTTCTGTAATGTCCGATAATGCTAAAAAGAAAGAACGACATGTATAGTTGCAGAGCAGAACGCAGATTTCTTTACGGTTGTGTCCATTTGATGATATATGGACAAAAAACCACTGCAAAGGAGTGTTTTTGTTTTACAAGGTTTCGTAAGCTTTGTTCACTCGAGGCTAGAGAAGCAGCGGCAGGTCCGAAGCGAGCAGTTTACCTCGCAGTTGAACATACAGCGAATGTAAGTTGACATTGGTGACACTTGGTATTCATGCGGTAGCATGAAGTCCAGCTGTAGCTACTTTTATATTTTTATATATTATAATCGTTATATTATTTTATTTAATAATTTTTTATATAATTTTTCTTTTTATTACCACCTGGTAGTCTGTTTATTACCACGTCCAATATTGTTCTCTTCTTTATTTTTGCAAATGCTTCCAGAACTTGCATATGGACTAATCTGCTAATTGGCCACATCATCAAGCAACATGTTCTTTGTAGCAATTTAACCTCTAGCTCTCTGAGAAGGTTACCTACTTGATTTATCACTCGATACATATTCAATTTGATATTTGTTATATGGTTCCCTATTTTTGTGATCAGGTAACATTTTTCTGAAGCACATGAAATTGAGCATGCACTTTGGCACTTGCATTATAAGCGAATTTTATGGAGCACAAATTGTTGTGTTAAACAGTGTTATTATTTCAAGAGAATCGCACATTTTAAATAAACTTGTTTAGTTGTAGTTCCAAATACAGAAGAAAGATGCAGATGTTGGCACACTTCTCAATTTCCTTTTCTCGATGATGATCTTTACAAAGCATAAATTGTTGTGTTAATCATTGTTATTATTTCAAGAGCAATGCACAATTTAAATAAAATTGTTTAGTTGTAGTTCCAAATACAGAAGAAAACTAGATCAGCTTTAGTTCACAATTCCATAAACTTGGAATACCCTAATTGAACGGATCTGTGAATACATGGTCATTCTTTCACTGCTTACATTGGAGCAGGATATACACGCATCCAAGTTTCAACAAATGCTCACAGTCTTACTTGATCTTAGTGTTGACTTGGGGAAATTCTTTAGTTTTCCTTAGTTAAAATTAGTAAATCCAAATTTTCCTTAGTTAAAATTAGTAAATCGAAATTTTCCAATGCTTTGTAATTAATTACTGAGAATTTAGTATTTTTGTTGCAAGTGCGAGTTCTCCATTATCCATTAGAGTATTTATTGTTGGAATTGATTTGAATTTTGCAATAGACAATGTCACGAGAGGCAAGCTCCTTAAAAATTAGAAAATGATTCAAAATTCTCTGCAGCAACGAAAGTGCTCAAATCCGTCAATTGTTGCCTTATTATTCAGTCATACACCATCAACAAAGAAGGTGGTTTTCCTAAACAGTCTCAGTCTTTCAAAGGATCTGGAAACATGTGTGAAACTTGTGAAACACTCTTGACGGAAACATATTTTTATTGTTCCCTATTTGCAAGGTTTGTAAAAGTCTCATGTTTCAGCTTCATTTTCTCATAAAATTTGGGTTCAGCTATCTTACTGATTTGCACTAAACTCTTCCATTTCCATTTGGGCTAGCAATTAGACACTGTTAGTGATTTTTCATCATGTCCTGATATGAAATTTATATGGTATTATAAATTGCAAGTGGACCAGATGGTGAAACAAGGGAAAGATCTCTCTCGGTATTTACTTAAATCTGAGGTTTTACCACTCTCTAGTTTTGTATTTACTCAACTTGAAAGCCTGAAGGATGAGCTATGATTCTCTCTCCCTCTCTCTATTTTTTCCCTCTGTGATTTGAATTCAATCTGGGCACTTCAAATTTGCACACTAAATACTATGGGTATATAGTTACCCTTCTCTGGCTTGCATTTTCCAGATTACCTAAATGCTTAGTCATAGACCTTGATCTTGAAAGTTGAAACCTGATTTGCATAACTACTAAATGTAGACTGGACAGTCAGTATTCAAGCGTAATAGCTAGTGAGGGTCATGGTAATGAGTGAAAAGTGAAAGACTCATCCAACCCTAATTGTATGCTTGATTATTTTAATTGTGAGCTGGCTATGTTTAGGGCTTCGACATAACTCTTCTCTTATTCATGATCCACATTCTCACTGTGGCTTGTATGCTTGCTTGTGTTTTGAAATGTCCAATAGACCTCTTTCATCCGAATGGATGAAGAAGAAAGGAAAAAATTCCAACAGTAATTGTGTACTTGTATATGTTGTATATTGTGTGCATCTCATGCACTAGCTAAAACTATAATGCAGAATGTGCAGTATTCAACCATGGCAGTCCATATGTTTGTGCTACGCTTTTTAATATGCCTGGTGCCTCACCTTGTTTCCAAGGTAATCCATCAACCCCTCCGTAATCCATCAACCCCTCCCAGCACATGAAACACTTTAATACTACATATATAGTGCCTCAAACTGACAGGACTATACCAATCATTTCAGGCAAACAATTGCTTCTCATGGTTACTGGTTCAAATAGTGCCTCAAACTGGCAGGACTATACCAACCATTTCTTCGTTGGCAGGCAAACAATTGCTTCTGGTGGTAACTGGTTCAAATATGTTTCTCATTCTTCACCTTGAACCATCATAATCAATGTCTGCCATGTCTCTGTATTTTGCATTACCAAGTGATAAAGAGCTTCTGCCTCCACACTGGCCCTTGGCGCAGTTGTTGCCATGTCTCTGTATTTTGCATCACCAAGTGATAAAGAAATTCTTCCTCCACACTGGTCCTTGGACCAGTTGTTACCACGTCCAGACTGGTCGAAAACAAAGTTGTCAGGCCTGAATACTTGACCGTAAGGGCCTGATATCACATTTTCAATGGTTCTGGGCTCAAGTTCCATGATATCACATTGTCCATGGTTCATGGCTCAAGGTCCATGAGAACAGACCCTGGAACAAACCTCAACCAACCCACCTTGAAAGAATTCCACTGCTACGACCTCACAAGATTAATTGACACGTTTGCCTGGAACAAACCTCAACCAACCCACCTTGCAAGAATTCCACATCTCGATCATGTAAGCCGCTGCTTCAAGTGCTGCTGGTGGTACTTATGCTGAACCAACAGAAGGCAAATGCTGTGATCAGTATCTAGGTTTCTTAAGGTTGAATGCAAGTCATTTTTTGGTTGCTTATTAAAATAATAAAAACAGAGTTGTCATGGACACATTTATTTGCCATTGGTTTCCCCACAGCGTCATTTTACACTAAATGTTCTGCTCAACCATGCCAGGGGAGTTTCACCTACAGCACATAGCCTCAATTGCTCGCTTGCTGGGTCAATTTCCAGTGGTGTAGGTTCAGGGAAAACGTGTATTCCAGCCCAAGAGGCATTGAACTTTTTATTCCTTTGGCGAATTTCTATAGCCCCAATAGGCCTTGCTGCCCAGATCAGAGTTCATTCACCCTCAGCATAATGAACAGAGTCAAAAGCTTAATCAACAACTAGATCAACTGGAACTGATAGATCTGTGGCTGGATCTAACAACTGGAACTGATAGATCTGTGGCTGGATCTAACAACTGGAACTGATAGATCTGTGGCTGGATCTACTACATCTCCATCATGTAAACCGCTGCTTCAAGTGCTACTGGTGGTACTTATGCTGAACCAACAGAAGAACTTGCTAAATTGATAGAAGCTGATTAGGATGCTGCTGCCCGTTGGTCGTACTTATGCTGTAATTGGAATTGCTTAGGATGCTGCTGGCTGCTGGTCGTACTTATGCTGGAATTGACAGAAGCTGTTTAGGATGCTGCTGGCTGCTGGTCGTGCTGCTTAGAATGCTGCTGGCTGCTGGTCGTACTTATGCTGGAACTTGCTGAATTCACAGAAGCTACGTACGATGCTGCTTTTCCGAGCTCAAGGCAGGGACTTGCTGCCATGCAGCGCGCCTTGTTGTATACTAAATCCATCTACAATAGTAAGTTTTCTTTCTTCTGGGATCATGTCCAGGATCAAATGTTAAATGTTAATAACCTAAGAAGTCAATATTAAAGAAAAACGTGTTTAATAACTACATCAATACTTCATTTCAGTTATCTAATGAGACTCTTGGATATTATCCACTCACTTTCATGTTGCTTAGTGATTTAGGTATCTAACAACTCTCTTGGATGCTGCCTAATCTCTTTCAGGTTGCTTAATGATGAACTAGCTAAGTATAATAAATCTAATTGTGGTTAAGTAGTCTAAAACTCTCACAATATGTTAATAGAGGGTGTTATTCACTGCTTATTTATATTCATTGGAATAAATCTTAAATCTTAAGAGGCTATTTTAATGAATTAGACAATGGTCTACACTCATGTATGTCGAATCCCTTAATAAGTTTATGTTTATGTGTATTTTTATTGATCAATATGTTGTTGTCTTCCTCTCTATTTCAATGCCTAAAGATTGATATATATATCAAATATTCTTCGCGTAGAACTCTTGTAATAGTTTAGTTTTAATGTCATTAAAAAAACTTATTTCAGAGTGAAAAATAATACTACTCTCTAAAAAAATTCATTTTAATGATGATTTTGGAAAAAAATATTAATTAGGTGATTTCAGAGTGAAAAATAATATTGCCCTCTAAGTAGATTCATTTTAGTGATGATTTTGAAAAAAACCTATACAAGATGAGATATAGAATATGTATCCGGAAAATTTAAATAAATTTTTAAAAGTTACATTATTTTAAGAATGTGTGCAGCTTTATATAATTCCTATGTTATGAAGCCATTAATTTCATATCCAAATGATGAGATATCTAGAAATATATTTGTTTAGTTGTAGACACTAATTTGGTTTTTGGTTGTAATATTTATTTTGAAAATTGGGAAAGTTGTGAAGCCTTAAACTAACATGATCAAATGTTAAGCATATGTTCGAAGGTCTTAACATAATCAATCAATTTTTTAGTTTTCAAGTTGTTATTCTCAGTTGTACACCATATAATTTTTTTAATAGATAGAGATTACAATAAAAAGATACAAAATAAATAAATATTTTATGTATTTTAGAATTATGATATGTGTAAAAATAAACATTAGTAAATAGTTTTACAATAATATTTTTTAATCAAGAAGGTGAATATATTTAACACGTTCGAAAAGAGATTTATAAGTATGTGTTATTTTATTAGTAATGAAAATATGGATCATATTTAAAAGAACGATTGAAAATGGAGATAAGGATAGCGAGTTGGAAAAATGGGTGCATTTGTTTATGTAGCAAGAACCACGAGGTATATAAATACATATATGAAGACAAGATAATCAACTGATCCAACACATAGAACAAAAGACACCATCCCAACAAAGCATTCCAAATTTACAAGAAGATGCCCTTTTTTATTACATAAATTCACACTTATGCAAACATTCGGTATGCTTCAGCATTAGAACCTATTTTATTACCAATGCATCAAAAATAACTCTTTCACATTAGCACCCATATCCATCTCCTAATCATAGTAAAGGCTCCTAAGTCCACTAGCTCTATGAAAAATTTCCTGGTGGCATCTGTGATACATCTTGGGGTTCGAATACTTGATACTAAGTGCATGTGTCATGGATGGAGGCTTGTTTCATAAAACTTAAATCCTAGAATATTCACATCCATGTAAAAGGAAATTCGTATTTTGTTAAACCTTGGTCTTGTCCCTTAAGGCCATCATTCATTCCCAAAACTAATTACTGGTAATCATATCTAACATAGATGCCAAAGGTCAAGTAGAAATTTTTTGTTGTGTTACAACACATCTATAATTATGCATGAGCCAAAGATTCTTTGCTAAGTGAACAACAGTCTTATATACTAACCTAACTATTGTCTAGAGGTGAATCTCCATCATTGTGACTAGAAACACTATATCCCTTTGTAAACTATCCATAATCAAAATATTCCCAATAAATGGAATGTTTTATGGATTTTAGGTTTTATTTAAGGAAATTTATATTAACAAACATCATATAGGTCGCAATTCCCACTGATCTCCTCCTATGACCATGGTTAGAGATTTGCACAAATTGTTGATGCACAACTAATGTATTGAAGACAACCATGGAACCATTTTAAGTTAGTGATAACTAATAGAAGTTAGATTTCCATGTTTGACCAGTCATCCAAGGATCCAGATTCCAAGGAAAAACTACTCAACATAGATGACTTTGTTTAGCTGCCTCATCCATGTTTATACACCCAACACCCACCCGTGATTCCTAACACCCCAAAATTGCATTCTTATTTGACTCAAATGTGAAGAATTCCATCAAGAAGGATTTTATAAATGCTTCTAGGTGTTGTTAATGGTGCTTGAGATTGAGACGGTTTAATATGGCTTTATTTTATTTTTTTCCCCTTGATTCTTATTAGAACTTGCAAATAACGATGTAAATTTCCTAGGTCTAATGGTTTTTATAGATAATAGTAAAAAGTAATGAAACAAAGCTATAAGACCCAAGCCTTGAATGTAAATCTTCATCTATAAGCCTATTCCATTCAAAGAAAAAGTAAGGAAATGTATGGAAAACCAAAATAATAATCTTGTTAAAGAATGAAAGAATGCCCAAAGGAAAGAAAAGTTACTCATATATGGTGGAAATTCATGGACAAAATGGGGTCCTTGGCATGCTTCATAGTAGGGATCTTATTTATTTTCTTGTGCATGGCTCAAATCCTCTAGTCACAGATGAAAATGTATTTGTTTTTTTCCAATAAATCTTTATCGTAAAGATAACACGTGTTGATTTATTATAGAAATTCTACAACACATGCCTACTTTTGATGGGTGATATTTGATGTGGAGGAGGACTCTTGAATTCATATGAAAAATAGTGATCATCACTCACATGATCATAATAATAAAATATGATTGTTTGATCATAATAATTTGATCCATTACTTAAAAGGTTTTTCCATTTTACTTTATTGTATTCTGTGTTTTTGATATTTTTAACATAAATGGCCAAAAGCGCATTTTGCAAACTTAAGAAATGAAAATGAATTCAGGATATATGGTTTATTAAGCCATAATTGTGTAACATGGTCTAAAAGTGGGGTTAGATACATTATATCCATATGATATGTGGTGTATTTGAGTAAAACTAGGATTTATGTTCTAGGTCAACAATGTTTCGAATTTATAAACTATGTTTATGACTCAAAATACATATAAAATTATCCAGACCTAGTTAGATGACCTATATCCCACTCAAAGTTTAAAGATCCCTTACAATGTTTCCACATGTTGGATCAAGTAGTTTTTCCCATATGTTTACATTGGAAAGGTCAATAATATACTAATACACTTGTTTCCAAATAATTATGATTGTTAAGGCCCCACAAACCATCCAAGCTCTCATATGGTGGTTTAAAGAAATTTTTGTAGCACTTGAGCTTAGGAAGCTATGTTTAGTGCCTAGGGTTGTTTCTTCCCTCGCCTGTTCATAGCTAAGGACTTAAGGACTCTTTTCTCCTATCAGGACTACACTTTATTCCTTAATTATGGTGTCTGAAACACCTTAATGGAACCCATATCCAATTACTAAGGTAAATACCTTATAGTGAGTGTTTGTGTTGGTATGTCTAGGTTTTGTTCATGTTCCTTGATCTTAAGAATTTCCAATTATGGCTTAACAAACTTATCTACCATCCTGACCATGTTTAAATGTGCAAACCTATTTTTAATGCATGAAATATATTCATTATAGATATACCATTTTAAAATCCTACGAAGATGCCCTAGGAAGGAACCATCTGCTTTTTTGAGGAATATTTTTAATCCTCTTCAGCCTTAGAATATTTTTACAATAAATATTTTTTCTTATTTTACTTCCTTGAATATGTTAATGTCTCTATCACTTAGTGTGCAAAACATCCTATTAATATCCACCATCAACTATATCGTGAATAACCAGTTAGAGAGGGTTTGGCCTACTCTTTGTAGGTGCATTTCTAATATTAGTTTATAAAGGGAATGATATGAAATACATATTTAAAGATAAAAAATAGAGACACAACAAAAATTTAACTCAATTAATAAATGGAAATTGTTGAAACTATATACATGTAGAGTGAACACAAACTAGCTCAAATGGTGGTAGTTTATCCCTGATAAGAAATGTGATGCCTATGGGTCTTTCTAAAATGTGTTACAATGAGGAGCATAGGATTTTTTTATCATGAAGAAGTGATGAGAAGCCATAACCACCCAACCCAAAAACCTAGTCCTAGGAGATGAAGTGCCAATGACTTATGGGCCCCAATGGGTTAAGTTGAAAGTTCAACCTTTTGGGGTCATAACCTTGGCATACGATCTTTGTTTGGTTCGCATGATAACCCAATGGATAGACCTTTTCGAGTAGTACAATTTGTGATAGATAATGGAATTTGGGGTCTCTTTTCAACTTGTTTCCACAAAATACAATGTTGAGGGCCTCAAAATGGCTTCTGACGTCCAAGACCAAGAAAATGAAAAAAAAATAAAACTACCAAAATAAGAAAATTGGGTTATGAACTAGTGGAATAGGTGGGTGGCCATAGATATCCACTTGAGCCAATCGTCCCCCTTAGGAATCAATGGTATCCACGTTGACAACCTCCATGAAATGAGGGAAATTGTATTGAATTTGGCTCTTGGTGAGGCACTTCCCTTACTGTAAGAGCTAGGCTACTTTAACAAACTGATATAGTGGGGCACTCTCTTGGTGAGTTATCTCAATCTATGTGCCCATAGTTTGATCACTTGTGACCTGTTTAATATAATTTGGGTTAATCTTTATTTTTGTCAGTTGCTCGACAATTTCTGAAGTGTCTAACAATGGTGGAAAATGTGGTGGAAGGCAGTCAACATTGAACATTGGGTACATGCTAAGGAATGGGGAGGTACTTAGCTCAAAACCATTGTCACCTATTGCCTTGGTGATGGTGTAAGCTTCTTATGGTCCCCTTCAAGGAACTATGTTCAAATATGCAACCAAAATCTTGTCTCCCACTTAAAACTTGTGTGCCACCTAGTGTCGATCATTGTGTTGTTTATACTTAATATTGGCTTCCATCAACATATCATGGACCTGCTAGTAGATGTGTTGAATTCATTTAATAAGCTAGCTAAATTTGTCATCTTTCGATCGAAAATGTGGTATCAGTGGGACATAATGGTTGAAATCCCATGCGCACATGAAAGAGGATGTGGCCACTTGAGGTATGGATAGATTTGTTATGACTATGCTAAACATAGGTGAGAATCTCATCCCATGTGCATGGATGGCTAGAGTTCCACATTTGCAAAACATGCATGATCATCCTATTGATGAAATTTGTCTCATCATGAGTCTAGGGGTAAAAGGAAATTTATTTGGTGAGATTGGTGTCTGAAATTGACTAGAGGCTTGATTAGAATGTTCTTGAGAATCTTCTATCCTTATCTAATATGATGGTACATGTGTACTATACAGAAGGGTGGATAATATGGGGTACATGGTGTTATAGCTCCAAATCTCAGTATTACATTTTGTGATGTTGCACTCATGGCCTAGGGCAACCCCTCCTTCCAGACCTGGTCCCAAATTTAAAAAACAGTGTTTTATTCCCTGTACACGACACTGCCTTGAGTTAAACACGTCTATACGTGGGTCCATATATACCCAACCCTCGTATATGTATTAAAACACTTTAAAAAATACAAAAATCCTTATTTTCGGGCGGAAATCGCAGGTTTTACTTGCTGATCACCTGTTAGTGCCCTTGGCCCCAACTATTCCCAACCAATTCCTAACTAAAAAACTACTTTGGAATTGGTATAAAAAGACATCAAAGGGAAGGCCTAAAGGAGGAGAGAAGAGAGAGAAAGGTTATTATACTGAGATTTTCCCCTGACCAGGTCTAAAGACCCTTGTGCCTTCTACACTTCCCCCATTTGTACAGGAAACCCTTGTTTCCTTGTGATTTGATGTTCATCCACTTGTTATGGCATCATGGAGTGAGTCTTAGAAGGAGATATGCTAGAGGCTTGAGGCGGGACAGATCCGGAAGGAAGCTGTGCTTGGAGCCTATGAAAGGCTGCTCAGGTGATATTACTCCTTTTGTACTTTCTATTTGTCTAGAATAAAGAAACAGTCTTGATTATCGATATGCTTCTTCTTTATGTTTATGATGTTCATGTTTTAATTTCATGTATGAATGGTAGTTTAAAGTTCATAACTAACTTCCTTCTTTTATAACATAAAGATGATTTTTGTATAAATCTTTGTCCATATATTGTTGCATTCTTTGGAATTGTTGGTTTTGCAGGGCAAAGGAGCGAAAGCGACGTGAAGAAGGGTTTGGACCCTTGAGGAACTACCCAAACGTAGGACCTGAGGGACGTCCTTCTTACTTTAGAATTAGCTCTTGCTAGTATAATGGCTATGTGTATGCATGTTTCTTTGTTTAGACAACTTTCAGTCTGCTAAGGTTCCACCCAAAAGCCCTAGGGGATAAAATCCCTGAACAGAATTGGCGACTCCACTGGGGACAACACTCTTGTTGTTCCTAGTTTGGGTGTTTGTCAAGCCCATCAGGGCTCAGTTGCTTGCTGGTTTACTGTTTCTGTCTGGTCTGTTCTTTACTTCTGAGTTTTGCCAGTTTCTTCAGTTTGTTTTTTATTTTTCTTGAAATATTATATATACGCTTGTTTCCTTAGTTACAGAAGTGTATAAACGCTAGTTTCCTGAGGCAAACCCTTGTAGATGCAGGTTTCCTCAGGCACAGTAGCATATGCATGCAATCTGCACTAAGTACAGTCGCGTATATCTTGCAACTTTCAGGATTTATAAATTTTTGTATCTCTGAAGTTTGTCTGGTGTTTGGAGTCAATTTGAAACAATCATTTTTGTCAGTATCAGTTGTCTGTGTTACAACAAACGTCTTACTCCAATTTCTCTCTAATTATAAGGAGTATTGGTCTTGTTTTGTGTTTGCAAGGGTCATCATCTTTTTGCTAAAAGAATGCAATATTTCTTGATTGGAATCTTGGCTGCTCTGAGTTATCAGAGCAAAAAGATTGTTATCTATCTTTGTGTTTGAACTTTGCTTTTTGGTGACTTTTTTGTTTGCTTAACGAAATCGCTTTTTATGACCATTTACTTCTTTGTTTCATCAAAGTTGTCATTTGATACTTTCTTGAAATTGTCTTTTTGATCTTTTTTGGTCTTTGTTACCAAAGCTTTTCTTGCTGCTTTCGATTGTTAAAAAGCCTTTTTGAACACATTTGTTTTTGTTGAGTTTTCATTCTTTGTAGGGAGTCAACTTGCAAAAGTGTTTCTTACTTATTGTTTCAATCACAAAGTTTCAGTTTTTGTTGAAAGCATTTTCGAAAAGACTTTTTTGTTGCTACTTGGAAGAGAACATTTTGAAAAGTTTTTGTTTTTCTTTCTTGAACTTGATTTTCATTTGGTTTCCTTTTGGTGAGTGAAAGTGCTTTATGTTATGTTGAGTTTTGCTTTTAGTATTTAGACGAAACGAATGGTAGCATCTCATATTCAATCTAAATATTGTAAGTGGCAAAAGAAAATTTGATAAGCAAAGAAACTTTCATTTCTTGTTTTTAGAGTAGTTTTCAATCTTGCATCAAGCATTTAGTTGTTGCATTCGGATAGATTTGCATCTCTTTAGGCATAAATAGTTTTGTTAACTTTTGAGTGTGAAGTGTGAATGAAAAGAAAAGAAAAGAAAAGTTTGCTTCATTAGAAGTTTCCTCTCGAACCCTGTAGAAATTACTCTTCATCGAAAAACAATGACAAAGTGCACATGCATATAGTTAGGTTTTATTAATTTCTTTTGCATCGAAAAAACACCACTAGTTTCACTTCCATCATCCTTTGACTTAAAGAACAACCTTTAAAATAAAGTGCTAACTAAAATCAACTAGAACTTTTTCTTTTAAATACACAAACAAGTTTTAGGATTTTAGGGCCTTGGATTAGGCGAGTGGAGAGTTAACTCTCCAAGGCCATATTAAACATGAAACATAGGAGTCTGATTAACAAGAGAAAATCCAATAGCGTTAGGAAGACCAGGAAAGCTCCAGATCTGGGAGCTAAGCACGAGGGTCTGTGAAGACAAGGAAGAGAGATACCCCCTCTCCTACTTCTCCTTACTTACCTCACGACTGTTCCGCCTGGCTTCTGCGATGAGTTGGTATCCATAGTTGCTTCTCCTAGGGAACTACATAGGTGGCTGCGGAGGGGAATCTCATGGCACCTGAGGTCGACGTTTTATCACTCTCAACAACACTACTGGAGGGCACCCTTGCGAAGCTTGGGGGCTTGCACCGACGCAGACTATTGTTAGGAGGTCAGCGTAACCTCCTCTGATACCTTCGCTGATAGGCCTGGGCCCTCATCATCCCAGACTATCTTCAGAAGGCCCTTTATTTTCCACTTTCTCATATTTTGGTGTCCGGTCCTAATCACCTGGAGCGGAAATACTTGAAAGTTGTTTGACTGGCTGTATCTTTAGGGACTTTATAGTGGGTAATCTGTGCTCTTAGTTTGCCTACTTTTAAATATTTTGAGTCTTTAGTTAGATGTTAAAAAAAGAATTCAAAGTGGTTGACTGATCTCCTAGACGGTCTCGAAGATTTCGTGGTCTCTCACCACCGAGTTTAGAGCCTTCTCCGAGAAGGCGCATAGGTAATAATACCAGTGGGTTTTGTCCCACTACGATTGACGCATCGGGGATTGATCCTCCCCTCGGGGACATTAGTATTGAAGCAAGGCCTGGTACTTCCGTAGAACAAGAGAGGAACACTCGAGTTCTTTCTCAAGTTCGTTTACAAGCGAAGGATAATATTGAGGTAGAAGAACTTTCAGAGTCGTTAGCGGCTCTGAATTCTCCTCTACCATCCAGTCATCCACACGTATTGCAATACGTTGGGACTCCGATGCATAGACTGTCAAGTCTAGGTTATGCTATGTGCTTACCTTCAATGACCACTACTCGAAGCATGGCTTCTACAAGTACTACGACTGTACAGACTCCTATATCTGTACAAGGGGGTGGAACTATTTCCATCCCCTCCGTCTCTTTATTCGGATTTTTTGCTAGCACGTCTTTTGTTGGGTCTACCTCCATTCCGTCCACGAGTGGAAATTCCAAAACAAATGCTTTTGGTTCTGGGTACTTCCCATTTGGCGCCCATTCACAGGGCATTCCTTTAGTTCCGTTCGGGGCCGCCATGTCCATGATGAGTGGGTCGACTTCGTTCGAAGTTTTTCCATTCGGAAGTGGTCATATACCACATTCCAACCCTACGATAGGATCTATGCCTTTTTGTTCGGTAGGACAAAGCAACAATCCTTTCCAAGGTTGGAATAACCCTCGGCTTAGTAGTGCCGGAACTGGGAATCCTTTCTTTGGCCAATATGGGAATAGGCCGGATACGACGGTTAGTTCATTCCAAAGTATTCCTCCCCTAGCTACGGCTTGGAATCCATATCAGGGGTTGTCAACTCCTTACAATCCTTTAGGAGGAAACTTTGTTGGGTATGGTGGATATACGACCGGAGTTGGTCAAACTCCGAGTGTTTCTGGGTCACAAGGCTTGCCTTTTGGTTCAACGAGTTCTACTGGTTACTTCGGGCAGCCTAGTTCCTTCCAAAATCCAAGAAAATCTTTTAAGAGCTTCGGAAGTGCCGCCCAGTTAGGGTGGAATCCCCAAGCTCCTCCTAGACTTCCGTTTCTGGCAACGTTGAACTTGCCATACCTCACTAAGTTAACTAATGACCCAATCAAGTATAATCTAGCCTGGCCTCCGATCCCAACTAAAATCCCTTCGGATATTCCAAAATTCAAAGGGAAGAGTGGTGAGGATCCTAGCGACAGCGTAACGACGTTCCACTTATGGTGCTCATCGAACTCCGCGATCGAGGACTCGGTTAGGTTGAGATTATTTCAACGCACCTTGACTGGCAATGCAGTCAAGTGGTATATAGAGTTGCCTGGGGGCAGCTTTACATGATTCACTGACATAGCTAATATTTTCTTGAACCATTTTCAGTTGCCCATCTGGTATGATGCCGGAACCGAACTACTAGCCACTTTTTGTTAGGGTAGGGCAACTCACATTTCCGATCACATTCAGGAATGGAGATGGAGAAAGAGGCTCATTAAAGCCGATATCCCTCCAGGTTTCCATCTCGAGTGGTTCTTGAAGTCTTTGAGACCTGAGATCTCCAAAGATGTCTCCATGTCTAGGGCCTATTCCGAGGAGCAAGCCAATTTTAGGGCCCAGCAATTAGAATTGATCTACTCTCAGTCTGGGATCCTAGAAAAGTACTTGCCAAATGCTCCTGGGTCTAAGGTTGACGAAGCCAGGTCCCCACACGGATGGCATTGTTGGGTTAGTAGACACAAATATGGTGAACTTGTTGAATCAATTGCAGCAGTTGTCTTTACAAACTGCTTCTAACAACCAAGTCACATCGTCTAACCCTTCCGCTTCCCAAACTTCTTCAACTAATGCCATCCAATATGAAAACCCCAAAGGAAGTCAAAATTCCTATGGGAAAAAGAAAGGACGAGGTAAGAAAAAGAACCAGGATGGGAAGCCTGATGCAAACAAATCTGGCAATAATGCTGGTGGAGGTAGAAATGAGTCGAAAAACAAAGTAAAGTTTCCATGCAAGTTATGTAGTGGAGACCATTTAACTCATATTTGCCCCAATATTGAAGATGCTCAATGCTTGTTAGGGCAGCAAGGGACTTCTATCTCCCAAGCTGTGTTAACCAACCCTTTTCCCCAAAGGCAACAACTTCTTGCTGGCGCGAGTTCAAACCCTGGAACCTCCGCAGGGGGCAACCAGGAAGGGGAAAAATCATCGAATGTTTTCGTGATGGGTTCTAACATCCATGTGGCTACCCGGTCACGTGATTATGGTGAAGCCGAAGCTTCCAAGGATAAGGCTGTTCCCGGAAGTACTGACCTTCATATCAAGCGACCTCTTGTCCATACTATACCATGGATACCAAAAGGTTCCGCTAAACGCGCGACAATTAATCCTAATGTTAGGGCCACCCTGAACTACTCCATTGTGGAGGATCTGGCTCAGAGTCCGTGCGCTGTGTCCACTTTAGAGGTTCTCTAGTCGTGTCCAGCTCAGAGAAGTTCTTTACTTTCCGCGATTGGGGCAATCGATCTAGCTAATTCTTTAGTGCTCACTTTCAACATGTTAAATGTCAAAAAGCGACTCCCTCATCATATGGCTTTTCAAATAAAGTCTACATACCAGAAAATCAACATTTTTCGAACCATGATTGATGAAGGGGCTTCCACGTGCATCATGTCGATGTCATGTTGGAAGGCTATTGGATCAACTTCGTCCGTTCCTTCACCTACCGTCTTGACTGCATTCGATGGTCATTCTCATAGGCCACATGGGATTATCCCGACCTTTCCCATATGTGTTGGGGGGAAGGTCATTAATATTGAAGTAGAAGTCGTAGATCCTAACCTAGACTATAATCTCCTCCTAGGAAGGAACTGGGTATACGAAATGGACGCCGTTGTTTTGACTCTGTTTCGTGTCATTTGCTTTCCTCATGAGGGGAAAATCGTAAAGGTCGATCAATTGGATTATTGTCCAGTTGATCCTCAAGCAACTTTCGACTCTACTGTTCCATTAGTGGATAACCCTCGTCCGCCTACTGAGAATCTAGGAGTAGGGATGTATTCCTCGTTGATGGGTACTTTTGAGTTTCCCTCTCCTATCGCTAAAATCAATGCCATTTCATCATCTATGGAGTTTTCTTGAGATGGGTTCTTTCAAACTCGTTATTTTTCAGACCCCTGGACCTTGCCTTCACCTACGACCACATTAGTTGAAGGACAAGAGAATGGAATGGCATTTCCTTTATCTGCAGCTGAGCTTAGATATCAGTCTATCGTGAACTCTGCAGATGACTATTCTAGTCCTTTTTCTGAAGAGGAGTTAGATGGCGATGTGGCCCCTGCTTGCAGCCTTGATTCTACCTCTGCTTTGGACTACTTGGATTCAGTTTTACCATCGAAAGAAGCAATTCTTGAAGCAATGATGGGTATAGATCGACCTTGGGAATATTTACACCATCATTCATAATTTCTTCCTCCATTGCAAGAGGTAGAATCTAGATTCTCTGAGCTCTATTCTAGTGATGTTTGTACGATGTCAAACCCTTTGGCTCCAGCACACGTTCGTGCCGAAGGTAATATGTCAATGATTTCAAAAACAACACCTATAAACATCTCTAGGGACCCTAACACAATAGAGAATCTCTTCATCAGAATTGAGTGTTCCCCTGAAGAAATTCAAATTTATACCAACTTGTTCAAAGAATTTCGGGATGTATTTGCTTGGTCTTATGAGGAAATGCCTGGAATTGACCCATCTATAGTTCAACATGAGATGAAGACGTACGAAAACGCCAAACCTGTTCGTCAGAGGCTTCGGCCGGTCAACCCTTGGAAAGCAGCAGCTATCAAAGCGGAAGTGGAGAAGATGCTAAAGGCAGGTTTTATATACCTTGTTCCTCTTACTGATTGGGTTTCTAATCCAGTCCCTGTAGACAAAAAGCAAGGAACAATACGAGTATGCATCGATTTTAGGGACCTAAACAAGGCTTGCCCTAAAGATAATTACCCCACGCCATTTATTGATCAGATTATCGACGAGTGTGTGGGTAATGAGATTTTTTCCTTCATGGATGGATTCTCTAGTTATAATCAAATTTCTATTTGTCCTGAAGACCAGCATAAGACAACCTTTATATGTCCCTGGGGTACCTTTTCATACAGAAAGATGCCTTTTGGTCTTAAAAATGATGGAGCTACCTTTCAGCAGGCCATGTCATATGTTTTCCATGACATCAAGCATGTCATCGAACCGTACTTAGATGATCTTGTTGCTCGTTCTCGAAAGAGAACTGATCACCCTAGCGACCTTCGAATGGTTTTCGAATGATGTCATTTTTATAAAATCCGGTTGAATCCCAGTAAGTGCATTTTCGTGGTTACGTCTGGTTGGTTGTTAGGATTCATTGTGTCAAATGAAGGGATTCGTGTTGATCCCTTCAAGGTTGAGGCAATAGTTCGGTTGCCTCCCCCATCCTCAATTCGTCAACTTCAGAGTCTTCAAGGGAAGGCTAATTTCTTAAGGCAGTTTATAGCAAACTACACCCAAATCACCAAAGGATTCATGCGGTTGTTACGGAAAGGAGTTCCATTTGTATGGGACGACTTTGCGCAACGATCATTTGATGCTTTGAAAAAATCATTAGTCTCTACCCCGGTTTTGAGTCCACCGGATTATGGCAGAGACTTCCTTTTATATCTCGCGGCAACAGAATCAACCATCAGTATGTTTCTGGTTCAGGAGGACGATGCTCTCACCGAGCAAGTGATTTATTATTTGAACCGAGGCTTAATAGGCCCTGAACTTCGCTATTCTCCGGTTGAGAAATTGGCCTTGGCCGCTGTCCATGCTGTCCAGCGGCTCCGTCATTACATCTTGCTATGCAAAAATTCTGTCTTAGCAGCAGTCAATCCATTTTAGTTTGTCCTCAGTAGGCGAGTGATTGGGGGCATATATAATAGATGGATAGTTATCTTGCAAGAATTCCATCTCGAATTTTTGTCAGCCAAGTCTAAGAAATCCATGGTTTTCGCTGAGCTAATTTCTGAGCTGCCTTGTGGAGAGGATATTGTTTATGAGGAAACTTTTCCTGACGAACATTTATTCCTCATCTCTTCACTCGACCCTTGGTATGGAGATATCATTGTCTATCTCCAGACTTCGAAGTTTCCCTCCACTTTCTCCAAGGATGAGTGTCGTAAATTACGTCACCTGGCTAAGAACTATGTTATCATTGGTGATACCTTATACCATCGAGGGGTTGATTCAATCATTCAGCGTTCTTTAACCTTGGAGGAAGCAGAGTCCGTGCTTAATGATTGCCACAATGGAGCTTGTGGTGGTCACCTATCAGGGCTTGCTACAGCCCAGCGCATCTGACGCGGTGGCTATTTTTGGCCTTCACTCTTTAAAGACTGTGTGGAAGCAGTCAAACGTTGCCACCCTTGTCAGATATTTACTCGAAAGATGTGCGCTCATCCAGCTCCTCTTTTCCCTGTTGTCACCGTTGGCCCTTTTACTAAGTGGGGTATCGATTTTACAACTTGTAATCCGCCTTCAACATCGAATCACAAGTCCATTATTGTGGCTGTAGACTACTTTACGAAGTGGGACGAAGCCATGCCCACTTATAAAAACGATTGTGACATGGTAGTTTTGTTTCTCTTCAATCAGGTTATCTGAAGATTCGGTGTCCTGAGAGAGATTGTCACTGATCATGGCAGTCACTTCCAGAATCAACTCATGTCTGAATTGGCTCTTAAATTAGGTTTCCGTCAAGAGCATTCGTCTCCTTATTATCCTCAGTCGAATGGACAGGTCGAGGAAGTTAATAAAACTCTTAAGGAAATACTCTAACGGACAATTGACAAAAATCGGTCCAATTGGCACGTCATGTTGTATTCGGCTCTTTGGGCATACCGGACCTCCATAAAGACTGCTACTGGTTTTATGCCTTTTCAGTTAGTTTACGGGATGGAATCTATCTTTCCGATCGAATGTGAAATTCCATCTCTTAAGTTAGCTGTAGAGCTCCTTCCAGAGACTTCGAGTCTCGAAGAGCACCTCCTTCACTTGGAACATCTCGATGAGTAGCGTCGAGATGCCGCCACGATGAATGAGCCGCATAAGAAAAGGGTAAAAACATAGTATGATAAATCTGTCTGTCCACGAGTCTTTTCTGAAGGCGACCTTGTCTTGGTCTATGACCAAGATAAAGACACCTTGGGGGTAGGCAAGTTTAAGCCTATGTGGTACGGTCCTTTCATTATTAAATGAGTTTTAGAAAAAGGTTCGTATGAGTTAATCGATTTTGAGGGAAACAAGCTGGTAGAGCCCTGAAACGGGCTCTACCTAAAGAAGTACTTTGCTTAAGTAGAAGTTAGGCAATGGCTTCTTTGTATATTATGTATATTTGTACATATATCATCGAGAGTTTTGTGATGTCAACACTTATTGGTCTGCTGTTGCAGGTGTTGATGGATGACTGCTCTATTTTGGGTTCGCCGATGGTGCTAGTCGGCACACTCGGAATGTCGCTTCCGCAGCTTGGGTACTTTATTATCCAACTGGTCAATTGATGGTATCAAGAGGCGTATGCATTGGTCCTGTTTCGAATAATATGGTTGAGTATACTGCTGTTACTAATTTACTATCCGAGGCAATCTTTTATGGGATCGACTCGTTGGTAGTGTATCTCGATTCTCAATTGACAGTGTCTCAATTAAATAACATTTATCGGGTAAGGGATCCATGTTTATATCACCAGTATTTAAGAGTGAGGTTGTTGCAAAGATCATTTGTTTATATTTATTATTTGCACATTCCAAGATGTCATAATTGGTTAGCTGATTCTATCGCTAATCATGCATTAGACTGGCACATCAATCATTCATCATAAAACCAAAGCACCAAAAAGTCAAACTGTATATATACATATATATATCATCATAAAAGTTTCTCGAATGTACATATGTTGTCCAAAAATATACAAAATTGGGACTCAAATGCCCATAATCATATCCGGCATATCTAATGCCCCGGCTCAGGATGAGTGGCCAAGTAGTTAACTATTGCGTTGGCTACACGCCGAAAAGTGCGAACGCAGTCACGTGGCATGCCAACCACATGACGCTGCATATCCTCTGGAAGGTCCTCTATAGCAGCCATCCGTAATCGACAGCTCAGTCTCGTTAGGTGTCGCTGGATGTTGTGTAGAGTCTTTTCCGTCTCAACAGCTGCCTCTTCGGCTCTTCGGCCGCGTCGTCTGTGCCGTGGGAGTCCATCTGGTCGTACTGGACCAATGTCTGGATCATGATCATCATATTAGTCACTTGAATCTCATCAAAAAATATTTTTCAAAATGCATCATTATATTTGAAAAATCCAAAAAAATCATAAAATAAAAAAAAAATTACCGATCTCGCCCCATGCTGCATCTGGCGGTAATGCTCAGTCAGGATCTCCTCGGAAGTCCAGCCCAGCATAGGGGTAGTCGTCTATGGTGATGATCTGCTGATCCCACCAGGTGAAGAAATCATCATCGAATGCAGTCCTAGGAACTTCCCCACCCCCAGACGTTTCATAAGATCAGTACACTGGCCCATGCGTGGATCGCGTGGGGTGCTGATGGAAACTGCTACCCTGGGGCGGAGTGCGGGAATCCTCTAGAAGAAGAAGGTGCATAAGATAGTATCGTAGCCGAATTTTTTGGTCTGTCCCCTCTTAATGGAAGTGAGTTGGCTCTTCATGCTGGCCAGAAGAGGAGTACACCAGTCAAACACTGTGGTGAGACAATCCACTGCCACGCTCATGTTGAGCTGTGATGCCTGATGCAGTGAGGATGATCCATTCACTCGAGCTATGGTGGAGAGGATGATCCTTAGCGATAAACTCTCCACATGTGCAATGGAGATCTGGCTCCCAACTTTCTTGGGATGTCCTGGGTAGTATATTTGTACATAGTCCTCTATGGTGAGGCTACTCCGTGTCCTGCCCCAGGACTATACTACCTCTCCCCTTCGAGAAAGGCCTGTGATAAAATATATATCCTCCACTTCCACTCTGAGTGGCATCTCATCTATCATGAAGGCTTCGTCATCGACATTCCAATAGTCAATGAGCAATTCAAGCAGTTGCACATTGGCTTTCATGTTCGACAATTTGAAGAATTTGAGCAAACCGCATCCTCGTAAAGCATCCAAGGCTTGAGGATCATTCATAACTTCATTACCAACCGCTGCATGTTCTCTTTCACGCCATGTGATTGGCATCCTGAAAAGAAATTGAAGTTTCAACCATTAGTTTTTATTAAAATTAGCTCACGGCATATACGCGGGTTACTGTATACATAGTCGCGTATAGGGTCCGCGTGTACACGGGTTTCATATTATCAACCCGCGTATATGCCGCGGTGAAATTTTGATCAATAGTTCAACAGTGAAACATCGATGGAAAATCTTAAAACTAATCAAAATGAATTGCAAGCTAAGTGTAAGGGTTACCTGGAAGATTTTGAGGAATTTGAATGGTCGAATTTGACGCACGAGAAATTTGCTCCTTTTGCTCCAAATATTTGCTCTCCAACTCAAACGGTAACAATGGTGAGTCCAAAATCCTTTTTATGAGTTTTGAAAATGCAAAATTTTTTCAAAATTTCATTTTGTTTGGTTTCATGTGACTTTTAACTTGGGATCTTGGAGTGTCGAGATTGGTTTGATTTTCAGGACATTTTGGACATTTTTCGACTTTTTCGAGATGGTTCCATGACTGCTGACCCGTCATGGCAGGTATCGTTTTTTCACTAGCATATAGGTTAGGGACATCATTTTTCCGTTGCGTCATGCATACTAGCCTTCATCTGTCGATACATTTGCCGTAGGGTCGATCCCATCGTGTTATGGTTCGTAAGCCATCTTCACTCGACGATTTTTAAATCATGACATGATGGTAAAGCCATCCTTTATATGGGCATCGTAGTTAGCACCCCACTGACATTTTTTGCCCATGCTGCTTCAATTTGAGTAGGCTCGGGAGTCCTCTGTAGTCCCGCCATGACTTGTGCGTTGAAGACTCATTCCTCTTAGCTTCTTCACTTTGTTCCGGCCTTATACCCTAGAGGCTCCTTTGTGTTGAGTTGTACTACTGCATTGCATATTGACGATTTGCACCTTTTGGCCTAGAGCCAGCTTCACTTGGACTCGTGTTTAAGCCAACTTTTGACCATGACATCTGCAAAATCAACCTTGCATACCTTTGACTTCTGCAACTTGACACACCCTAACCTGTGGAAGGAACACACTTTTGAGTGTCACTGACCAGTTTTCGCCTCCCTACATTGAGCATAGCAATGTTCCACTCCCAGGAACTAGATCATTTGTTTCATCAACGCTCGTTCTTTCCACTGTACCATAGCATTCTTTTATTCTTTTTCGAGCATAACAGAAAAAGAAAAAAATTTAAATATTCCAAAAAGAGCGGGAATGGGATAGTATTTCCATCTATTATTGGCAGCTAGAGTCAGTCGTGTCGCCCTTGAACAAAGCACTCAAAAGCAAAGTCTCCTCCGCTTGGGTAGGATTTAGTTTGACTTAGGTAAGCCTTAAACTTTTTTATTGAGTCAGTTCTCCCCCGATTGGTTATCTCTTCCAATCATATGGAGGGTTCGTTCATGCCTCCTGCATGACGAACTTATACAGATTCATCATATGCTGCCATAGTCACATTGAGTCGTGCTTTTGTTCAAGGGAATTTAGCCTGAGTCGGCCTCTCTGTGGTGTCTCTTGACTCATTTTTCAGTTGGCGATCCCGGTTGTCAGTGACATGTCTATCATCACATCAGTTATATTGGTCCTTTACTCGTGCCGGTTTGAGAAGGTCCCCATTGAATTCTTGCTGGGGGGTCTTGTCCTTATCGACGATGACATATTGCTCTAAGGACAGGCCTAGAGCTGCACCCTGGCCCTATTTTCATTATTGATAGGTTACCTTGTGCTCAACATCAATCAGTATCATGGGTCTTTGACTGAGTGGTTTCCCTTGTGTTCGACGTCCGCTTACATTATCACACATTGGGATTCGTGCAGTACCTTGGTTTCCATTTGACCCTATTGGTGGATACCTCGCCTCTGTGTCAGTTTTCATTATTGGTTGGTCCAGAGGGTTTCTGTCGTGCGCTAGCCACATCTTGTGTACGCCGGAAACGTACTTCAGTTCGGTTACTACATCTTTTTTCGTTTGATTCCTTCCACATTATTGGCCTACGGGTTACACTCGCGCTAGATTGATGAAGGATGCCTTAATGCCTTCCTTGTAGCGTATCTTTCCCTATCGACTCCGACTCATTGCTCTGGGGCAAAGGTCTAGAGTCCATTTGGCAGTACCTTGGGGTTTGCAGTCATTAGTGGCAGATCCTTCGCTATCGACAGTGGGAAACCATCATTATCTCCTGATCGATATATTTTTATAGGTGTTCGACTTCAGCTCATTTATTCACACTTGTTGGTTTGTATTGGGTACCTTGACGCTCATTATCATTATCGGTGAGTAGTCTCGCGTTTGTTAACGGTATACATCAATGAACCGGTAATCAAACGATTTCTCACATGGTCAACTTCAGATCATTTATTCCTATGTTGTAGAAATGCACCACGGCAGTCGGTGAAGTCCTCAGGTTGTATCAGCATTCATTGGTTCACTTGAGAGTTACTCCTGTTGCTGCTAGTTGATGCCACTCCACCTTATATGTTGTAGTCAGTCATGGTGACATTCTATATGCTGGCACCTCAGTTTGCAGTGTAGTACCATCATTTTCCATCATGTTTAGTTGGTACCTTTTGGGATTAGTCTTTGATATCAGTGATCCATTGTACATCTCAGCATCATTAACAATTTTATATGTGATATTCAGACATATACTTGTTTGATCATGATCAGATGATCCATTATGTATTTTCCAGTTATTTATACTTGTATACTTAGTGGATCCGCTGGTACTTGATATGCAGACATGCTTTGCTTTCTCTGAGCATGGGCGTGCCCGCCTTAGACGGTGTTTCTTTCTGATCTCCTTTTGTGGCTTGGCAGGCTGAATTCTGGTGAAGTACTCCTCAGCTTTTGGCAGATTTCCTTTCCATGTACTTGATTAATATATTTCGGCCATCATGTACCCCTTCTGACCTCATATATTAGGGGGCATCTGTTATAGCTCCAAATCTCACTATTATGGTTTGTGATGTTGCACTCATGGCCTAGGGCA
>APFE030580337.1:73858-87713 GCA_000404065.3 Pinus taeda
CGACATCTGAAGAGGACACTTTCATAATCAAGCTTCTGGTTCCACACATAGTCTTTACTTGTTAGGTTTATTTCAGCTGGGAATCCTGAGCTGAAATCCATTTCCACACAGATGCATGCATAGGTGGTTTTGGCATATTCCTCTGTTTCTGGGCACTTGCAGTAAAATTTCCCAATTGCATTTCCGATGGCTTTTAGCGAGGAGAGATTCCAAAGATGCAAGGGTAGGCTTGGCAATCTCACCCAAACTGGTGTTGAGGTTATCACTGCTGCAGAGGGATCGAATGATGGGTTCCATGGCTTCATGAATAGGCCTGATTTTTCCCAAAACCAAGGGGCGGAGTCTAGAATACATTGTCTGCTTTCAGGATTTTCAAAATCTACTATAAAGAAACCTCTAGCACAGGCGTAGATATTAATTTCATCAGAAATGATAGGCTTCCATATCTCCGAGATCCAATTGTGGAGTGCTATAAGCCGCGGCCAAAAACCATTGAACTGGCAAATTAAGGCACTTTCGGAGAACTTCAAAGCTTCATCGAGTGAGTCCTGGACCACTTGGATAGTGGGAGATGGGGCTTCACTCACGATATTAATGGAAGGAAAGCTTTTTTTTTCCGTATTGAAACATTGCTAGTAAATACAAAATGTTCGAGAGTTAAAACAACATTCAAACTTTTTTGCTGTTACTGTGCATTGCCAATGTTTTAACAACGTTTTCCTATTATTGGGTTTTGTGTTTTAAAAAAAATCTATCAAACACATTGAATCAAACCAAGTTCAAATTTTTCATTTTACAGGAAGAATTAATTTTTTAGAACGTTTTATTATAGGCATTGTAATACCCCATTTGGACACTAGACGCTAAAACATTTTGCGAAAAGGCCATTTGGTAATGATTGAACGACGTTAATATACAATAATTCCATGAGACAATGCTTGAAACAAGCACCAAGCTAGCCTCTAAAATTATAGGCCTTGCTTTCCTCACATGATTTTTTCTCCTTTAATCGTTGCAATTGATTTTAGATGCAAATACCAGACCGAAAATTTCAGGCTTGCTAGCAACGTGAGGATTACTTAAGAGAAGGAACACCTCTTTGTTCGCTCAAATGCAGAATCTTCAAACGTATAGCGCTTGTATCTAACCTCGAGCTAGATTCGATGGCCTGATGATAGTAAACGAAATTAATGAAACCTGAGCATTACAGAACAATTCAACCAATCACATGTAAATGAAGGACTACATTCATATAATTCGTACCTTAACCTGTATACTATGCCAAGCCTTGTCACCGGAGACGAAAGTAGAAGCATTGATAACATCTAATTTCTCTTCTTCGAATAACAAAAATAGTCTAGACAAAAGGACTTGATCTGCCTGTACTGTCTGAACTGTTATTAGAAGAACCGGTGCCGCAGCAAAAATTCTCACTTGCATCGAAATTGCATGTGTGGATTTATTGAAATTTACTTCATCTATCAACATTTGGGAGGTGTCAGAGGCTTTTACTGCTCGTTCAGAGATGCTTTTGAGGGTCATCAATTCGTCTCGTTGCCTGGAAAGTGTCTGGATATGTCGTCGCAGTTGAGAAATGCACTTTAAAGCTCCACGTACAATGGCGGGCTTGCTAATTTGTTTCTGTAAAATTTGAAGGAGATATTCAACTCTTTTTTAGCAAAAATAAAAGAAGATAGTCACAGCACACGCCCATAAAAAAATCAACATCATTTGCACCAGATATTATATTGTTTACCTGTGTTTCAGTGTTGGAATGTGGAAGTATGGCTTGAAGCTTTGCATAAAGAGCATTCAATTTCTGGCGCCTGTGTCGCTCTTTCGCGTTACGAGAAAGCTCTTTCACGGCAATGTCCTCGCTCTTATTGCAGCCCAATCCTTTCTCAGTGATTTTCTCGAGATGATAAGAATTGCAGATAGCATTATCAACAGAGTGCAATAACTGAGCACCGAATTCTAGTGGGCTAGAGGAAACCCTACAAAATTGTAGCCCCTCTCTCCCGTAGACGCAGTCATCCATGATAACCTGACACTCTAAATCTCAGGCAAGATTATGTACTTTGAGAGTTGCGCTAAGCATGGTTTTTTCAAGGGCGATTTCGTCAGTTGAGAAAAAAAACCTAACACTCGAACGTCTCTCGGGGACTCTCGGGTAGGTAACTTCTCTTCTATAATGGGGTTGGATACTACTCGAAAGAAAAGTACAGCAGAAACAAGATATAATGTACAAATGAATATCCTTTATCAGAAACAGTTTCTGCCTTCGGATTGCTGTGAAGCAAGTAGCTAGGCTTGCCCACATATTAATATTTAAACGTTTCCGGGAACATTGGATACTCTTCCGTTTATCATGCGTCATGTACTGAAACGCATCAGCTAATTTGATTGGATTAACATAGTGGATAAGTATGAGGCTTGGGCCAGGAGATTCCTCAAGCAGGCTTCCGTTCACACATGAGATGAAGAAACTTTAGAAATCGAAGGCTCTGACAAATAAGTGAAAAACTGAAAGCGCGTTAGCTAGTTTGATTGGATTAACATAGTGGATAAGTATGAGGCTTCGCCCAGGAGATTCCTCAAGTAGGTCCATTCACACATGAGATGAAGAAACATTAGAAATCGAAGGCCATGAGAAATAGGTGAAAAACTGAAGAGGTTTGCTCTTACATTAAAATTCGTAGGTTTTGGTAAACTGGTAAACTTTTTTAAAAGGGTAATTAGGAATTCTAGCGTGGAAATTACAGATTTTATAAAAGTGTGGTGATTTTTCCCAAGCTCCTCTCAAAAGTAGATGGTGGAGTCTATAGAGATGGGCTGAATTTTCCAACACTCCTCTCAAAAATAAATGGGGAGTCTAATTTGGTTGAAGGGTCTAATACCAGAGGTTTGTGGTTACATCAATTTTTAGTGTGGAAATTACAGATTCAACACAGGTGGGAAGGTGATTCTTATAACACTCCTTTCAAAAAGCAGTTGGGGGCTCTAACTTGGGTCTAGGCTCTGATACTAGAGGTTTGCTTTTACATCAAAATTCCCAATTATTAATAAAACCCCTATTAATAAACTTTCCAAAACAAAACTAAGATCCCAGTGTGAAAATTACAAATTCCATAAAAATGCAGTGATTCCTCCAACAAAAACATTATAAACAGAATGAGGTATCCCATCAACACTATTATCAACCATCAAATCCGGAGACTTGCCTTACTTCAACTTCTGCGTGGTTAGCCCGTGACCTCACGAGCTTTTCTTCTGTCCAACACGGGCATATTTGGTAAACCGAAATTTTGTTGTCATATACAACGTGAAGGAGTACATATGTTTGTAGTTTGGGCATTTTTTCCAATCAAAATTGTAGTTTCACCGAATTTGGTAAGACCAAATAAATATAATAAGGAAACGGAGGAATCAAATAGTGTTATATCGATTAGGACATGGATAAACCTAGATAACCCAGTCGTATCTTTCATAAATAATTCTATAATAGTCCATAGCTGACCCCATTGAGGTTATAATATTCCATGGCAGACCGGCTAGATTGACCGTACCAAGAGCCGCAAATTCAGCGTGCTCAGTTTCGTGATTCTCTCTTAGTTACGGATTACGTGTGACCCTCTTTTGGTGATTTGTCGTTTTCTTATTCATTCTGAAGGTTATCCGAAAAATGGCAAAGTTCTATCATTATTCTGGGTGCACAGATTATACCTCTGATTTCTACCAATCTTTTATTGTCCAACTATCGCTCCAGGCTCTGTTAGCAGATTTTACCCTCGGCGTAAAATGACAGTGTGAATGGCTATTTTCCTGATATGTGTTTTGCTGGGTTATCGCTCTCCGGTAGAACGAAGGGGTTGTTTCTCTTTATTTTAATTGTTTCTTAAAATGCTTTCTCTTTAGCAGGCGCACAGTGAGAAGTTCCTCTTCCTGTTTTTTGTTGTTTTGTTAATAATGTGATGATTATGTCGTGAGATGTTATGTGTAAGCAAAAAAGGGTCTTCGTTTATGGTTTGTTGTGGATGGCTGATTTTCATGTTCCAGTAACATTTGATCTCTTCGAACTAAAATGTTCAAAGAGAAAATAATTTACATAGAAATTGATGGCAATTTGTTTATTAAATAAAAGAGGGATAACTTGAGCATGAAACCGTTCTAAAGAGTACGATTTATTTAAGTTTATAATGTTATGTACTTCACTTATTTTGAATTATTTTATAAAGGAGTTGTCTATAATGCGACTTTTTGGAGATTCCGGTGACGGAATCCGGCGGAAGAAATGAGGTTAAATCTTGTTTTTTAGTAGTTAAAATGGTTTTTTAACTGCATATTTGGATTCAGCGCCCTGAAAAACCCCTGGGAGCCATTGATTGTGCAGAAACTAGCTATCAAACTTGGGATTCCAATGAATTGCTGCCGGATTTTGACCGGAAAAATGCCGGAAAAGCTTTCAAAAAGTCGTGTTATAAACTACTGCTTTTATAAATAATTAGTTATATATTTATTTATTAATTATAATGTTTTTATTTAATAGAGAAATTGTTTCTAAATAATTTAGTTCATTGTGTTCTAAGAAATTAGATTTAGTGGTGGAAAGACCATTTTTATTTATTATTGCAAAGGTTTTATTTTCAGCAGGGCTTAACCCAGAGCTATTGAGGCATTTTAAGGTAGTGGTAGAGTGTCGCTATTTAAATTAGATTAGAGTTTTTAAGGGTAACTCAAGTGGTGATGTTGTGTTATGAAATATTATGTAAAGTATGCAATATATTATATAAAAGGTGGTCATGTTATGAAGCAATATCTAAAGAATGTGATTAGTCCATAAGCAATGTGTTGGGATCGTTGTGGTTTTACCTACATGTTACAATGTTAGTTGTTGGAATTAACCCCATGTCCCACAAGTATGAGTCTCACCTAATTATTGATTCCACTGGTCACCAAGTTAAAAAAAATCTAATTTATTTCTAAATATTATTAAAACTTCTTAAAAATTCTAGTAAATATATAAGCATGTTCTTATTTATATTATAGCACAACCAAATCTGTTTTCTTATTGAACCTTTTCTTACGAAATAATGTCGAGATCCAATTTCATTGAAATGAATATCTTCAATTAAAAAATGATGTTAAGCTACAACTTTATTTAGATTTTATTATCACACTTCATAGATATAGCTACTCTACACCTTCCTCCCATGTCGTCCAGAGTTCATCATAGCCCAATCGCTTCCAAGTAAGATAGCATTACATAATTCTTTGTAATTCGCTTCAATACAAGTGATGAAATAGTAAGGTACTTCTCTTTTCCTCTAATCAACAATGCTTTATTTTTATACTAAATCCATCTTCTACAATACTAATATATTGAGTTTTATGTCATGAATCAAATGTTAATAACCTAGGAAGTCAATATTCAAAAAAATAGCATGTTTAATAACTACATCAATACTTTCTTTTAGTTATCTAATGACTCTCTTAGATATTATCCAATCACTTTCATGTTGCCTAGTGTTTTCGGTATCCAATAACTCTCTTGGATGTTGCCTAATCTCTTTCGGGTTGCTTAATGATAAACTAGTTAAGTATATTAAAAGCTCTTATTGTGGTTAAGCAGTTTAAAAATCTCACAATATGTTCATATAATCTGTTATTCACTCCTTAGGTATATTCATTGGGAAAAATATTAAGATGCTATTTAGGATGCTATTTTAATAAATTAAACAATGGTCTACACTCATGTATGTCGAATCCTTTAATAAGTGTATATACTTATTTTCATTGATCAATGTGTTGTTGTCTTCTTTCTCTATCTCAATTCCCAATGGTGATATATATCTCAAATATTCCTCAAGGGTGATATATATCAAATATTCCTCATGTCAAATTCCTGTAATAGTTTAGTTTTAATGTCATTAACAAAACTTATTTCGGAGTGAAAAATAATGTTACCTTTTAAAGAGATTTATTATAATGATGATTTTGAAAAAAATGATTAATTAAGAAATATAAGATGAGATATAGAATATGTATCGTTAAATTTAAATAAATGAAAAAAAAAATCATTATTTTAAGAATGGTTTTCAACTTTATATAATTCATATGTTATTAAGCCATTAATTTTGTATCCAAATGATGAGATATTTAGAAATAAATATGTTTGGTTGTAGACACTAATTTGGTTTTTGGTTGTAATATTTATTTTTAAAATTAGGAAAGTTGTGAAGCGATCAAATGTTAAGCGTATGTTTGAAGTTCTTAACATAATCAATCAATTTTTTATTTTTTAGTTTTCAAGTTTTTATTATTACTTGTACACTATATAATTTCAATAAAAAGATAGAGATTACAAAAAAAGATATGCAATAAATAAATATTTTATGTATTTTAGAATATATGATATGTGTATAAATAAAATATTATAAATAGTTTTAAAATAATATTTTTAATGAAGAAGGTGAATATATTTACCATATTTAAAAAGATATTTATAAATATGGGTTATTTTATTCGTAATGAACATATGGATCATATTTAAAAGAATGGTTGAAAATAGAGATAAGGATAACGAGTTGGAAAAATGTGTGCATTTGTTTAAGTAGCAAGAACCACAAGGTATGTAAATAAAAATGTGAAGACAGATAGTGAACTCATTCAACACATAGAAGAAAAGATACCATCTCACCAAACCATTCCAAATTTACAAGAACACAACTCTTTTTATTACGTAAATTCATGGTTATGCAAACCTTCACTATGTTTCAACATTAGAACCTATTTTATTACCGAGGCATAAAAAATAAATCCTTCACATTAGGACCCATATTCATCTCCTAATCATAGTAAAGGATCCTAAGTCCACTAACTCTATGGAAAATTCCTGGTGGCATCTGTAATACATCTTGGGGTTCAAATAAGTGCATGTGTCATGGATGGAGGCTTGTTTCATAACACTTAAATCCTAGAATATTCACATCCATGTAAAAGGAAATTCATATTTTTTTAAACCTTACTATTGTCCCTTAAGGCCATCATTGATTCCCAAAACTAATTACTGATAATCATATCTAACATAGATGCCAAAGGTCAAGTAGACAGTTTTTGTGCTGTTACAATACATCTATAATTATGCTTGAGGGAAAGATGCTTTGCTAACTGAACAACACTCTTATATACTTACCTAACTGTTGTCTAGATGTGAATCTCCATCATTGTGACTAAAAACACTATATCCCTTTGTAAACTATCCATAAACAAAATATTCCCAAGAAATGGAATGTTTTGTGCATTTTATGTGTTAGGATATTATGACACATGGGAAATAGTTAAGTATAACTTGGTCTAGTGTAGAGTGAGGTAAAGTGTGTTTCTTTACTATGTACTTTTGTAACTTACGATCCGACAATCACAATATGTTCTAGACATGAAGTGATCTGACGGTTCATTCACTCCTCGGTATTACCAAAACTTGATATGTGGCTTAACACCTAATTGGTCCATGATCTCTATTTAAATAGCATAGAGGGTCATTTGTAAGGTGACTGTTCATGAGATAAGCTTATGTAAATTTTATTTCTTTTACATTAATAGACTGCTTGAAGTGGCCGTGTTGGCTTAGGCCATGGATTGTTTCCCCCTTTGAGGGCTTTAGCCACGTTAAGAATATTGGTGTATTTATCTATAATCTATTTTTGAGCAGTGTCCTTTTTCATTCTATCTAAGGAACTTACCTTTTAAATTCCTACATGGTATTACAGCTAATTGAGGGCGGCATCCATTGGTTATCCAAATTTGAAGTCAGTACAACTTCATCTGACCATGATTTATTAGGTCTATTGTTTTTTACCGCTTTCGGGCTGAGAGGACTGCTCTATTATGTTAGGAGCACTTTTTCCGTGAGGAAACCCTTTCGTTTCATGCGAAAAGGTGTCTGGTAGCCCTAGCTACGTCATTTTTAATATTTGGATCTATAATCTTTATTTGTAGTTTTAGTTATTTATCTCTTTGTTTATTTCAGTTTATTATCTCTCTGTTTTTTATTATTTGATCTATAGCTTTCATTTATGTTCAAGTCTTTTTTTTTGTTGAGTTATCTAAAATTACTTTATGTAAACCTGTTATTACCCATTATAAATAGTGAGTCACTTATAATTCTAAAGTCTCTTTATCTTTTATTTAAGTTACAATTTAATGGGTAGTTCATAAAGTACCTGTTATCTCTCAGGTTGTTCCCTGCTTCCTAAAGGGAATACGACCGAGGTAACCACTGACCAATCTTTCAGCTACAGGTCCTAGCCTACCTGTAACCAGAGAGGGCTCTCTCTTTATAATTTAACTTTGTTGGTGGATGATCTTAGGCTAGTTATTGTGTGTTGTTCTGTTTGGGTTTGGTGGGTTGGTGAATTCAAACAGAGCTGAGGTATAGATTATAGAACAATTTGGTCCATTGGGCAATGGAGTTGAGGTAATGTGCTGTTGAAGAGTGTTTATGAAGACAGAGTGTTGCTGCAGAGCTAGACAGGCATCTCTGGAAAAAAATTTTAGATTTATGTAATGAAGTTATGGAATTAGTGAGTGAAAGGCAATTAAGAATCTTTCACTATGCTGACAAAGGAAAAATGAAAGTATTGCTTAAGAGCAGTTAAGAATTCTTAAACAATTTTCATAATGATAGAATAAGCTTAGACATGAGAAATTAAGAATTCATATCCATGGCTAATCCAGAAGAAAACATATTTAGAAATAGAGATTGAGCATAGGGTGTTCAAACAAATCCTAGGCTATTCTTTTTCTCTATTTACTATGATCATGAAAACATATGAATTATGGAATACACAAAAAAACACATACACAGTTCATAATAACTTATTGTTCCAGCAAATGACACAAGAATTCTATAGCACAACAGAGCTATTCATTTCCATCTTCAGACAGCATAGGAACCAGGAACTCCACCAGCAATTTGTATTATCAAAAATGTCTCAAGTATACAACAGAGCTCTTCAGAAAGAGTTTCACTACAACCGACCCTCAATACGTTCTCTGAGGGGATATATATACAAAATAGAATACATAATATCTCAATAGTGAGTTATTGTGCAATAAATTGCACCACCAACTCTCTTACAAAAAGTAAATGAAAAACATAACTACAACATTTAATGCTGAGATGGCAACTATCTATCTGTCAGACAGCTTTTGACTTTATGGCTCAGGAAAGTGGGCTGTAGCTGTGCCTTTAATTCTGCGTTAATTGAGCCTGCTGTCTGGGTGCTTTGGTGAATCACTTGTATGGATGCTCCTTGTGATACCTGCGTGGTGATCTGTCTGCTGACCTGTGCAGTGACCGAGACTTGATTTCTTCAAATAAGGAATAACATAGTGGCATTATCTGGGTAGAATTTCCAACATTGCCTGCCACCGATCAGCTGGAGGTAGCTGATGCCTTCTTATTTTTACCAGTGTTTCATCTGCTTCTGTATATCTGTAGAAGTTTGGAGGCACCTAAAACAGATGGTTTATCTCATGCTCAATAAAAATAGATTTTCTAACTTGTCATACAGAGACTGCCCAGAGGGAGGCCCTCCTTCTTCTGTGGAGCTGTTGGATGTTGTTATTTGATTTTCAACATAATTGTTGATCCTTGTCATATACTGATTATATGATAGCAGTTGTCCTGTGCCAGTCACTAGGCTTGGCAGTCCTTTATCCTGTAATATTGTCATTTTTGCCCTGAATTCATCAATTTCTGCTTTCATTTCCTGACATTTTCTCTCCAGAGTTTGAGTGAAGTTCCTCAAGGTCAGCACTTTCTTAGCTATCAGGATGGTGTCTGTTCCGCTGTTTATCTCTAGAGCTGCCAATTCCTCCCTAGTGCCGTTATTGAGGAAATGTATCATTTTATTAGCCTGCTCAGGCATGATTCCCAGTGCTATTATGGCTCTTTGTATTTCCACATGAGCCATGCCTATTAGTTCAACCTGTTCATATATTGCCTGGATTGACCTCCATTGGTCCTATATTGATTGGCCAATTTTGGCCCAAATTATCTTCTTTATTTCTGCTAAGGTCTTGCCTAGGAGCAATTCCTTTTCCAAAGTTTTTACTTTGGCCTCTAAGGCCTTTATTTCTCTTTGTTTTTCTGCCACTGTCATCTTGGACTTATCATAGCTGGTCTCCAGCTTGGCCAGTCTATCCTTGGCTTCATTTATTTCTGTTACTTGAGTCTCAAGATCTTTGACAACTTTCATCAAGTCCTCCATACTCATGTTGGATTCTGCTGCTACTGTTGCTTCTGTTGTTGCTCCTGTTGCTCATGTAGCTGTGGTTGGTGCTGGAATGGCAGGAGGGGCTACTGCTGCTTGTGTAGGAGGGGTAGGTCCAAGAGTTGTAGATGTTTGAGGGGGTTGGGAGGCTGACTCCCCTTGCTTATCCTGTAATGCCTTCTCTAATTATGCTTCCATTTCTAATATTCTTTGATTCATCATCAGAAGCAGCTCCATGGCATCATCTACTTGCTTTTCTTGTGCAAGTTCTGCTGTTTGAGGGTGAATGGTTGGAGGCAATTTTGCCTGCTTTCTTAGTGCAGCAATGTCATCCTCTTTTTTCTTCATAAGCGCCCTAACACCTTTTGGATCCTTTGGGTCATGTCCCAGATAAATGATTATGTCTTCCAAAGTCTTTATTCCGTTGTCCTTAGCAGAGGAAGACAACCTTTCCAAATCAAGCTGTGTATTTGTGTTCTTTAGTGCTTCTTTTAACTGATGAGCCAACATGGCCATGTCTGAAAGTGTTGCATACACCATTTCCCCAGTTTGTTTGTGTAGCTCAATATGATCCATGGGGTGTATGCCTTTAGAAAGGACCTCCAAGTTTGTTCTAAAGTAATCTGAAGAGGTTTTAGGATGTGGAACTTTAGGCTTTAAATGAGTAAAAATCATTTTTTCCTCTTTGAGATCATAGTTAGCCATCAATCTTTTTTTTTTGGCTAGAGTTGCGTTTAAGAATTGATCATAGAGTTTCACTCTCAACAATTCATTTTGTGCTTTGATCTCCATGAAACCTCCTTTGATCCCAGTTGGTTTCTTGCCCTGCTGCCTTGAGGAGGATACCTCTGTGCCTTGCTGCATGGCCTGTTCTAGCTTAAATGAGCTAGTGGCAGTCTGCTGGCTGGATTGCCTTTCTCTGTTGTGGCTTTCTACCCTTTCTTCACTGACATCTCCCTCCTTTGTTTTAGGGTCAATCCTTGGCCTCTTGGCTTCTGGTTGCTGTGTCGACCTAGTTGGAGGTGTGACCTCCTCTCTATCTCTCTTTTTTCCTCTTTCTTCATTGAGAGGAGTTTGCAGAACTAGGATTTGGGGTGGTCCAGTTTGCTGTAAAGGGGCTTTCCCTTGAGTCTGATCCTTTGAGGTGCTGGGCTGCCCTGTCTCTGTCTCTTGCTTTTCATCCATTATTTCTTTGCCCTTTACTGTAATGGTTGTTGTAGGAGCTTGCTGGGTAGTCTGTGCAGCTGGAGTAGTGGAAGTGGCTTCTCCTACTTAGACTGGTTGTTTGAATAAGATCTGTTAACAAGAATCCAAGTGAAGAGTTTTTTCTAAATCTTTCACAGTCTGCTCCATTTTCTCTTCCTGAGTCAATTCTTCTACTATTGATTCAGGTACCCATTCATCTTGGTTGGCAAAGTGTTCTATTTGTGGATATGGGAAATGTTTATAGGCTAGTAGCTTATACTTGACTCTCCTAGCACTGATAAAGCCTTCAGGGTCATAAGGGACCCACCAGAAGCTTCTTTTGAGTTTGAGTTGTTGCCCCAGTATTTGATCAGCTTCTTGCCAACCATCTTTCTTATTCATGACGAATGGGCCTAGGTGGTCTCTGAACTTTAGATTGGCTTTCTTCTTGGCACTTTGGAAGTGTGTAAGATGAGAGTTTATGAGTTGTCTATAGTATTCCAGGGCAAACAACCTCATAGGCACATACTTTGGGAGCCTGTAGGGACAGAGCTCACAACCATAGTTTCTGATAACTGTGTGATTTTGGTAGAAATACTAATCACCTATTTTGTAATTCCTAGATAGCTATAAGATTTTCTGCATATCTTTTGACAATCTGGTAGGAGGAGTCGTCTTTAATAGGCATGTGACTGAATAAACAAACTCGTCAATAAATTCACAGTATGAATAGGGAGAATTCCGGACTTGGTGGAAGACTGAAGACGAGAAGATAACAGACCTCCTCTCACCCTGTGAGTCTAGTTTCTTGATTGGGCACTAGAAGTAATCTGTTTGATAATACATGAACATGTGATAGATGTATGATGAATACTTAAATATTGCCTCCCTATTCAGCCTTGACAATTGGTCATGCATCTTGTTGGCAATATACTTGCAATAATTGTACTTCACAGCAGGGTGTTTGTCAAGGCTATATGCAGACAACATGACTAGCACAATTTCATCAACATAATCATTTGTGGTGAAGCCCAGCACAGAGGTTAACATATCCACCAGCAGCTTGCCTACCTCATTGAAATTTGCATATGAAAAAGGAGGTGGCCTAGAAGGTTGGCAGTCTGCCTTCATGAAATTCTTGGCTACTGCAGCAATGTCTATGCTAGAGAGCTTGGAGCCCTCATCTAGCAAGTACTTAATGGAAAATGGGTATAGCAGCTGGGTTTTCTTGTAGTTCAGCATTTGATTGATGGAATCTGGTGTTATGTAGAAGAGGATGCTCCCAGATGGAGACTTTACAGCTCTGAGCTTCTGGTCATAGTTTTCTGCACAGAGGTGAATGACTTCAGGGAAAACATTTACAGATGGCAGGAAATAAGTGGGCAAATTGGATTCCCAGATGCCATACATGTCACTGTTGTCCAAGTGATTGTTCCTTAGCTGGCAGAAGGTCTATAAGTGGTTCTTCTCTGCCAAAAAATCTGCAATGAGGAAATCACTGTCTACCAGTGGCATGGCTTCCAGTTATTTATTTGGTCGATTCACAGGGGCTACATCCAATGCAGATGGAGTGGCCATGTCTGATCTCAACTGGATGTTTTACTTGATTTTTAGGATTGGTACAAAGGCTGAGGAATTCCTGCTAAATTTTGTTTGGGAGTGAGCAGCTTGAAAGTATAAGGAAACTCTTACAGGTTTTCATGAACTGAGGGGCACTCTGTTTGAAGAACTAGAGTGTGTTTGAGCTAATTAGCTGGTTTTTCAAGGGAATTTTGCTGTAACAGGGATGAGGGAACAACTATATTTGTTTTTAGCCGGTAGCTCGGCTTCTCCGATTACTTTTATGGTGAATTTGCAGAAGGGCACAGGTTTCTTGCAAAGTTTTGTCCTATAGGGGTTTAACCAGGTTTTTTAAGTGTTCTTTAGTCGACAATTTAGCAGTGAGGAACTTTAGCAAAGTTCTTTTGCAAGAATTTAGGAGAACAATAGGAGGAATGCGGGTAAAGAAGGTCGCCTGCGGCAAATACCTGGTTTTTATGGTGTAGGAGGCGTCGAACTGGACTGGTTGCAGGTACTTGAGTCGATGATGAGGGCGGCGGCAACTTTGGTGGGTGAATTTTGGATTTCGACCGTTGAACGACGTTTTTTCATGCATAGGCGCTCCGGAAACAATGAATGAGAATGACGAATAATGATCATTTTACGTCTTTTTATGAATTTTTTGCCCTTTGGCACCTTTTTGGTGATGACATTATGCTGACATCATCATGGGCCCGGGTACGGCAGGGTGACGTGGCAACTGACGTGGGTGGCCAAGTGGCAGTGACATGGTGGCAGGGCGGACAGGCGGACAGGTGACGTGGATGTGACGTGGAGGCACGGGGGCGAAAAAG